>NIPM01002061.1:0-12085 GCA_002738285.1 Holacanthella duospinosa | reverse complement strand
TCTGAAATATTTTGCAAAGAGTTTGAAATATTTTAAAATAAGTTTTATTTATTTTGAAATAAACTTTGAAATATTTCGAAAAACCCTGTATTTGGTTTTAGAATTTACATTTTTAAAGATGAGAACCCAAATGATGAATATGCAAAATGAGTAATTTCCTATTACGAAAATATAACCAAAAAGTCAAAGTTAGAAACAGTTAAGCACTTTAAAAATGACGGAAAGACAAACAGTATATATATAAAATAATTAGTAGGTATGAATCTACAAATATAGTTGGTCATCGTAAATCTACCAGTCGTCTTGCTACAGTAGGGACCAAAAAAATGACATCTCAAATATTTATGATAAATACACATCTACTTCTGTATCTATCACAGTCAAGAAATTTAGCATAAAATGTTCAACCTTGTCTAAAATTAAAGTGAAGAATCTTAGTATTAGAGCATATACTAATAAAAAAGCACCGAAGTACATAAAAAATCAGAAGAGAGTAAAGTCTGAATGCAGATTTGTGTACAAAAAACGCTCCATAAGATACTCATTATTGATGATGAGACTTACCATGAGATTCTAGAAGTATCAGAAAGAAAATTTTCCATGAAGCAGACCCTAAAGAAGTGGATTATTATGTAAAAGTACAACCTAAAGCAAAATTCTTCAAGAACTTCTTGATTTAGAAAGCTATGGATGAAAATGGAAATATGTCAGAGTCGTTTCTTTACGAATATAATATCTCTACAGAAGTATACTTAGAAAACTGAATAAAATCACGATCGATACCATTTATCGAGAAGTATTATAACTGCAGTGATGTTATTTTCTGGCCTGACATGGCCAGCCCACACCATGGCAATGAAGTATTAGATCATCTAGGTAAATGCAATATCAAAATTATATAAAAGTAAAAGAATGCTCCAACGTACCTCAGACACGAGGAATAGAGCGCTTTTGGGCACTGTGTAAAACAGAGTACACCAAACGACAAAAACCACCCAACCCTTTAAGAGGACTTTTAACTGTATGGCGCAGTATAGGAACAAAATAGAAGATAATTCAGGAAAAAACGTAATGGACAGTGCCTTAAAAACCCTCAGAAATATCGGCTACAAAGGATTCGAGGGGCAAAATTAGATTGACATACCATTTCCTGATGAATTTCACCTTTTTATCAATCAATTTAGCCTTTGAAAAATTCAATTTAACCTTCGCGGTGATCAATTTCATTTTCGTAAATGTAATTTTCACTTTTTTGTCTACCAATTTAACCTTATTATTTTTCGATTTAACCTTTTTTCAAAAATAAATATATTAAGGCGTTCCGCGCAAAGAGACACTCGAATTTTGTTTAATTACGCCTTTAATAATATCAAAACTTTTAAATTAATTTATATATACTACAAGCTTTATTTATTAATAATTATATTTTGAATATTATCATGAATAGCTTGCAAAAATTAAAAGATCCAATTTCAGATAAAGAATAGCGGATTTTCATCAAATTTGGCGTAATCCTGAGACATAGTTCTAGGATAATTCGTAAACAATTAGTTGAATCAGTTGGAAATAGTGCTTATAAACCAAATATAGTCAAGAATTTAGTTACTAAGCTTAAGAGAGGCTACAATGTGGTCGAAGATAACAGAGGAGGCGATACAAGTGATATATCGAAAAAAGAAAACGTAATAGATAAAATTAAAGAATTGTTGACCCAAACTAGAACATGGTCTTGCCTCAAACTTTCCATGGGGTAAATTGTATTAAAACAACAGTATTTCGATATTTAACAGAAGATTTACAAATGAAAATATTATTAAGTAAATGGGCACCTCATTTTCTCAAGAATGAACAAAGAGAACATAGAGTGTTAGCATGTAAAAACAATATGCAACTCTTATCGAGACAAAATAACTTAATTAATCGAACTTTGGAAATAGATGAAACTTGGGTGTCTTTATACATGTAACCCCAACTTGACCAGATTCGATCTTGGAGAAATAAAAATAGAGACCCACCTGAATTTGTACTTCAATCTAAATATGAAAGAAAGAGAATGTTAATATTACCAATGGATTTTCAAGGTGTTGCTTATTGGAAGCTCTGTGCTCCTAAAGAGACTGTAACTTCAGATGTCTATAAAAGCTTCCAAGTTGAATCATTAAGCAAATGGTTACCTGATAAGAAATTCAAGGTACCTATAATATTACATGATAATGCTAAGCCGCATAAATCAAGTCTTATAAAGTAGTATTTTATTGATGAAAATATTCGGGTTTGGGATCATCCTCTCTATAGCACTGATATAGCTTACCTGATTTCAATTGTTTTTGGCAATTAAAGAGGAAAACATTTATGATTATTGGCATGAACTAGAAATTCAGCTAGAAAGTGCAATTGAGGAGCTTAATGCTAAAGGTTTTATGAATGGTATCCAGAAGTTACCAGAAAGATGGAGAAGTGTAATAGATGCAGAAGGTTCGTATCTATAAACATACTAATTTTTAACTTTATATGTTTTATAGTAAATTTTTTATTTGATTTTTTTCGAGTGTCTCTTTGCTCGGACTGCCCTAATAAACTATTATTAGATGAATTGAGGACTTAAAGATAAAACTTTAGAGAATTTAATAAAAAATAGATCTACTCTATTAATAGAGAAAAAATATCCTTGTTTAATGATATTCATTTTGTTTTGATAAACACTCCTTAATTGGAAGTATAACAACAAACATTGGAAAAGCATATTACAAAAGAAGTATATATTTTCAATTTATTTCATAATGAGTCGGATACAAGCTATTTCAGAAAATAAAGAAACACAAAATGAACTTATAGGTAATAGGCCTTCCAACTACTCAAAAATAACCAATGAAAAAAGACATAATTTAATAAGGTTGGTAAATGAAGAAGGTGTTTCAATAAAAAATGCTGCAACTGTGTTACAAATGATTTATAACACAGGAAAGTCTATTTGACGGAATTTTAAAAGAAATGGAATTATTGAACAAAAGCCTAAAGGAGGAATGTAAAAAACTGTATTAACTGAAGAAATAATAAATCGTATTGAAATTATTGTATCTGTAAATCCTGGATACTCATTAAAAGAAATTAAAGAAATGTTAGAAAATGAAATAGGGCCTCAATTCAGTATAACTATCTCTAAAATCGACCGATGTTTAGTAGACCTTTGTATAACTCTAAAAAAAGTACACAGGGAATTGGATGTGGTTAATTGTGCAGAAAAAATTACAGAAAGAAAGAAATACGCTTTGTGGTTTAACAATAATTTTTCAAATGACTATTTTTCAGTTATTTTCATAAATGAATTCTCCTTTAATCTACATTTGAATAGATCGCAAGCTCGTTGCAAAATCTGCAAAAAGAATAATTTAATATTACCAAAAGTTTGAGGAAGATCTGTAACTTTGATATCTAGCTTGAGTGTCATAGGTATTTGCTTTTCGAAGGTTATATCATAATCTACAGTAAATCGAGATACATTTTCTGAATATTTGACAGAGTTATGCAAATATCTCAATGATGAGTTAAAAATGCGTAAAGTATGTTTAATTTTCGACAACGCCCGTACACATAAACCTAGTGAATTAAATAGGATTACAAAAGAATATAAATTTACATTTAAATTCTTATCATCATAAAGCTACATGTTAAATCCTATTGAAAATGCATTTAGCAAAATCAAGAATAATGTGCGATCTAAATTGAGGAAAGGTTCTAATGGTTCATTGGTTGATTTTGTGCATTCAGCGACTTAAACTGTTAACAGCTGAGGACTGTAATGGCTACTTTCTTTATATGGCTTGAATATTAAAAATTCTGCAGCTGGTTTGTCAAACATCCATCAATATATTTAATTGAATTTTTAATAGTTATTTTTCATTAAAAAACATTTGTATTCCTTAAAATGGTCGGTTTTTTAATAAATTGAACAATAAAATTAAAAACTTATCAAAAACGCATAAATAATTATGAAAAATCATTTATTTATAGTTTTGATAAATAATGAATATTAATTTGTAAAAGGTTTAAATTGATTGGGAAAAAGGTTAAATCATTTGGTAAAAAGGTTAAAGTGGTAATAAAAAGGTTCAATTAACTGATATAAAGGCTGCATTCATTGGAGAATAGTATATATAGCTTAAGGTATCTATATTTATTTATTGCTCAATTTAATAAATGAAACAGTAAAATAATAATTTAACTCATCATTGAATTTAGCTGCTAACATTAGTATACACCCTTTATAATCAATTGAATAAGCAGGCAAAAAATTTCCCGAAATCCAAATGAAAGGCCCATCTTGAAAAATATTGTCGAGAGTCTCAGGATATACAAATTCACGAAATATAATCTATTACTTAGTCAGGATAGTTCTACATACCGCCTGACTTTTGACCATATTGGGTTGTTCAATTCAAACTTGGATTTTTAAACGGTTAACTAAAAAAACTAAATAAGAAAAATTGTTAAAATATAATAATACAAATTATTATTTACAAAAACTTAAAGGGTGAAGTTGACATATTTAAATAAAAACTTGTTATAATATTAAGTTTTTCAATTGATAAAATTGATTCAAAATGTTTACGGATGAATTATATATAAGACATCGTTTATTATATGAATATAGAAAGGGTAAAAAAGAGATTGAAGTTTTCAAAAAGATCTCAACAATATATAATGTCCATGTACAGGGATGCACAATTAAATTTGGACACTCTAATTTTTGCGATAGGTGGTAATAAAAAATATATTTACACTGCCCATCAAAAGTGATTCAGTGTTTGGGAAATTCGAACTTGAATGGTAATTCATGAATAAGTAAGACTTCAAGCAAGCTAATGCTCATATGGTAGATACAGCATTTTTCTATAACATATCCAAATATTATAGATATATTTAAATATTGATAGAGATATGATTGCTCAAAGTTGAAAGTAGGTGATTCAGTGTTTTGACGAATTTTTTAAATTTACAACCTTTTCATTCTAGAACATTCTAAAATACCGCAAAATTGTTCATTTTTATTTCAAATCCTTAGCAGAAGGTATTAAGGCTTATTTAGTATGACAAGAAGAAAATTGAAACAAGAATTAACGAACTTGCTTTAAATGATAAATCTTCAAGAAAAATAGCTGAAATTGTTGGAGTTTCACAAGCAACAGTGTCCAGAGTAATAAATAGAGTTGAAAAAAATACTCCAGAGCCTATAATAGGTCGTCCTTATATCTTAGATAAGTGTGATGAAAAATATATTGGAAGATTAGCAACAAGTAGTAAATGCTCCACCTCTACAGAAATACAGCAAGAACTCAAGACCTATGCAGGAATATCCGCCTCTTCGAGTACTATACTGCTCACATTAAAACGTAGCAACATCGTATCTAGATACAAAAAGAAATCCCCACAATTAAAAAAATCTTATCGTCGAGCAAGATCAGAATTTGAAAAAACACACTGAAATTGGGAAGATAAGGACTGGGATATGGTTATATGGTCAGATGAGACTAAAGTAAATCTAGAGGGATCTGATGGACGTGATAGAACTTTCAGAGAAATTGGAGAACCACTCAGAGATCACAATATTACTCAAACTAAAAAATTCGGCGATGGATCAATTATGGTTTGAGGATGTATGCTTTCATCAGGTGTTGGGTATCTTTGTAGAATTGATGGCAGTGTTAATGCTGAGATATATGAGAGTATTCTGTATGACGAGCTGGTGTATACATTTGACTTGTATGGCTTGGAAAAATCTAAAATTGACTTTCAAAATGACAATGCGTCCTCTCATACCGCTTCAAGTATAAAAAAATGGCTCAAAAGAAACGAAATAAAGGTAATGAGATGGCCTGCACAATCTCCTGACCTTAACCCAATTGAGCATCTATGGGATCATATGAAAAGAGAGCTAAAAATTCGACCACCATGTAAATACAAAGATGAACTTTGGGAGAGAATTCAAGATATATGGAACAATATTTCAGCTGAAGTATGTCTTAAGCTTGTTTGTCAATGCCTAGAAGACTCGAACAGATCAGAAAAACCAATGGCGGGCACACAATCTATTGATTTTTCATTTTTTTAAAAATTCGTCAAAATACTGAATCACATACTTTCAACTTTGAACAATCATATCTCTATCAATATTTAAAAGATATCTATAATATTTGGATATGTTTTAGAAAAATTCTGTATCTATCTACTATATGAGTATTGGCTTGCTTGAAGTCTTACTCATTCATAAAGTACCATTTTAGTTCGAATTTCCCAAACACTGAATCACTTTTGACGGTCAGTGTATTTAGTCAATTTCATTTTTTTAAAATAAATAACTTTTTAAAATGGAAAATAAAAATAGATCAAAATATAATAAGAACAAAATGTTTATTAGAAGCTGGAATGTCCCCTACAGAAATATCACGTCATCTAAAATGCTCTCGACAAACTGTTTACAATATGAAGAATAAAGGCAAAACGATAAGGAAAAAAGGGTCTTATGGAATATAAAACTTTGCGCGAACACTAAAAAATGTATAAAGCGTAATATGAAAGAAAAACATGGAGTTTCTGATAGAAAACGCGCTGCCAAGTTGAATTCTAGTTTAAGCTATCAAAAATGTAACAAAACTATAAGTAGAAGAGCAGTGCAAAGATATAGAAAATCAACAAATTGGGGGAAATATGCTTATTCAAGAAAAAATAAACCCTTTTTAAGTCAAAAAATATCGATGATAGAATTAAGTTTAGTCAAATTGTTGAAAATGCAGGGCTTTTAACTAAAGGCCCAAGAGCAATAGAATTAGTTGATAATATATTATTTAATGATGAATCTTATATTCCGATTTATACCCAATTAAACAAAAGGAATAATCCATATTATACAAGCGAAAAAAGCTAGGTTCCAATAACACCTTTCCCAAAAAAATCACTTTCTATTATGGTGGCTGGGGGTGTGTGCAAATGGTTTAACATATTGTTGAAAAAGACCAAAAAGTAACAGAAAAATATTACCAGGACAAAATCATTCCATTATATATAGAAGCTTTAAAGAACCCAAAAGTAATTTATAATAAAAGAAAAGTGACTTTTGTTCAAGATGGAAAAAGATAATATGCAACTTTTAGAATCAAATTTTCAAACAGTATAGGGTAAAGGAAAATGGCCAGGCAATAGCCCAGATTTGAATCCAATAGAACATTTATGGACTATTCTTAAAGAATCCATCCATAAAAACCCTCGATCAAGAAATAGGGAAGAATTAATCAAAAGAGTTGAAAAGGCTTGGAGCGAGATTGATAAGAACACAATTAAAAATATCTGTCGCTCTTTTCCAAAAAGAATCCAAGAAATGCTAAATGCTAGTGGTAGAAGCATTGATTATAAGTATTTAAATGTTACAAATGAATTTTTGTTAAATTTTTATCTATAGAAGTTATTGAGTTATTTCTATTTTATTAGAAAAATGTCCAAATTTACTTGCGCCACCCTGTATTATAAGTTAATCAACCAACTTAGTTATATAAAGAAAATGTACTATATTATAGAATTTTATGATTGCAATCGTCAAGCCATTATTATTTATCTTATAAATGGCTCGACATAAAAATCAAAGTTTAAAGTGCTTTATTTTACAGGGCTACCACTAAGTATAAAAAAATTATTACTAATTCAAAAGAAATTATTTTTGGTTATAAATAAATTATTAGCCATTATAAGGAAAATAAAATCAATATTTTTCGTGATAATGAAGAAAATCAAACTAGAGTTTATTTAATCAAAAATACTTCCAGTAAAAGCAATATCAAGATAGTGCTGCATATGGTCATTGTACCTACTAATTATTATACAAGTATCATTATTTATATATTCCATTACTTCGAACATATTAGTTTGAAGTTCAGAAGAAGTTGTATCTCTTGGTCTTTTTTGGTGATACCTACTTTTAATTAAAGAAAATATCTCTTCGATAGGGTTCAATTGGGGAGGATACGGTGGTAGAAGGAGTACGTTGAAGTTTCTAGAAGCCAGGTAAGATAACATGCGCGGATTTTTATGAATCCGACAGTTGTCCATGACAATATAATTGTCTGTTTGTATAAATCCATGGTCAATAAACTGTAAAATAAAACCAAAAAACACATCACTATTAAAAGTACCTTCAACTGAGCAATAATTCAAAATAGTATTGTTGTTGATAAGCACTAAAAATGATGCATTCTTTCCTTTGTTAGAATTCACCATTGATGTATAAAGAATGTTTTTAGGACTATACCCAAAACGAGCAGTGGTATGGAGATTTACACCTGTTTCATCTAAGAATCATAACCGATTTACAGGAATAGTTCTTACATTTATAGAGTATGCTTTTCTTTGAGCAATAACATCCGGTTCAATCGTTCTATGTGCTATCCTTTTGACTCTTTTTCTAGTTAAATCTAATTTTTTAAGTGTTTTTGATACTGTGGATTGACTCATATGAATGTTATTGCTTGCAATTCTTTGTACTATACCATTTTGGGTGTAACATGGGTCATGCTGTATAGCTTGTCCAACTCCTTGCAAAAATCCCATGTTCTCAAACTTTTTGGGACCAGAAAATTTTTTTGAGTTTGCACTAACTCTTCATTCATGTCATTGTCTTTCAAATCTGTTATTATTTTATACACTGCGGACATTGATAAATTTGAATCTAATGCTATTTTATTTATTTAGACAGACTGTAAATAAAGACTTTTTACTAATACAATATCAGAAATTAAGACGGATTTTCTTGTTTTCCTTTGAGTCACGGTATTAGGACTATTTCCTTGTTCACTAGCATTCTCAGTATTTTGATATCTGGTAGTTTGAACTATTGAATTTGATAAATCAGCTTCATTTGTATTGAAATTGGAGGTGCTAAAATCGTTATTAGTATTCATTTAGGATAGATAGCATTGAATTGATTTTTGTTACATTATATGCATTAATTAAGGTATTTTTGTTTATTTAATCGGATATTTAATATTTTCCTTATAATGGCTAATGATTTTTTTATAACCAAAAATAATTTCTTTTGAAGTAGTAATAATTTTTTTCTAATTAGTGGTAACCCTGTAAAACAGCTCTAAGAATATGAGCAAAGATATAATTAAATAAACCTAAATACTTTAAAACTTCTATATACTTCTCATGTCCCCCTCTTGGGTTCTTATCGCCAACTTCTAGATCTTTACAAGGTACTTGTATCTCTTTATCACCGCCACTGATAGTGCACATATCAATAGGCTTCGAGAATAATGTTGAGACAAAAAATAGAGTTGAAAGGTTCATTTATTCTAGAAGAAAAATATCACGATATTTATTGACTTGGTATACCTTTTACCTAAACTGACAATATTTTCATTGCATTAATATAAGCTTGTCGGATAAAATAGAGTTTTTTAAAGTATTTGATGTCTTTTATTGAATTTATATACCATTTCAGGTCCAAGATGGCACTTACCAATAACAAAATGGGAACTATCATAAACAAAATGGTATTANTATACCATTTCAGGTCCAAGATGGCACTTACCAATAACAAAATGGGAACTATCATAAACAAAATGGTATTATCATAAACAAAATGGTAATTATCAGAATCAAAATGGGACTTTTGGTAATATGCTTTTAAAATATATGTTATGCGCTTTAGGAGCGATTCAACAGCATTTCCGAGAAACAATTAAGCCTCTAAAGTAGAAGATTTGATTAACATAAAAATGATAAAATACGTCGCCGTGAACAGCACACATTATGAAATGGTACAAATATTGAATTATTAGGGCCTTAATAAATAATCATTAACTACAATATGAAAACTTACTGATGTATATTTTATTTCGACATAAATGTTGCTTGACTTCTACATACAAATTTCATTTTAGATATATAATACTCAAGCATGGGGATATCGATTCTAAAAAAAATATTCACCAATCAAAATCATTTTTATACTCAATAATTCATACATTTTATATTAAATTTTAAAAACANAAAATATTCACCAATCAAAATCATTTTTATACTCAATAATTCATACATTTTATATTAAATTTTAAAAACATGTTTAGCTTCAAACTGATAAATACATTTTGTAAGAGTATAGGGGATATTGTTTTAAATAAAAAAATTACAAATTCCAACTTTAGAATGAGACCTATAACTTCATAACTTTTATTGATTAAAAAATTTATGTGATTTTATTGTTTTGAATACATCATTGAATAATTACCTTATATAGCTTTTAAATATAAATATGATTATAAAAATTATAATTAATAATGATATAATGTCATTAAAATTAAACTCTCTACCATAATGGCTATATCGGGGAATAAAAAGCTTATATTTATTTAATTTAGAGCTTAGCAAATTTTATATTTGAGATTAGTTAAAGATTCTTTAGCATAAATGTTGGTTGAAGGCTAAAAATGGATTTTGTTTTTTATATTTTGTCAATCCTATTCAATATATTCAAATTACTCGGGTCTGATTAAATGGATATATGATAAGAGTAAATTAATAGGGATTTAAAGAAATCAAATTATAAAAGGTGCTAGAGTTTATTTTATTATTAACTAAAAGTAAACAAAGTATGGTTTATATAAAGAAAAAAGAATCAGAACTAGCAAAATCGCAAATTTTAGCTGTTTATATTAATGGTGATGACTGGAGTACTTTGGTAGTAACATTGGGAATCAAAAAGACGACTGTTTACAGGTGGTTAAAGATACAATCTGAGGTTAAACGGCCACATGGTGGCGCTAGAAACGTTAAAACATTAGATGAGCATAAAGAATTTATGTCAGAGGCAATAGAAGAAAACGCTAAACTTACACTAAGAGGATTAAAAGAGTTATTATTCGAAGAATTTGAACTCGAAGTATCTAAAGAATGTATAAGATCCCATTTAGATTGTTTGTTATTTACTCTTAAAGATGCTAGACGTGAACCCGAAAATGCTAACAATGAAACCAATAAGACTAAAAGACGCCAATTTGTAGAGAAACTGCTCCGTTATCAAGCTGATAACCATCCTTTGATTTTCATGGATCAAATAAACTTTAATCTCTTCACTTCTCGCAAAAAAGGTAGATCATTAAAAGGAGATAGGTGCTTTACTATTTCTGCAGGAAGTAAAGGAGGAAATATTCATGTAATTGGAGCAATAGGTACTGAAGGTTTAATACACTATGAATTGAGAAGAGGGGCTTTCAAAAAACCAGAAGCAAATAAGTTTGTAAAACAGACATTAATAAGTGCACAAAATCATTAACAATCTGGAGTGGTGCTAATTATTGATAATGCACCATGCCATAGCTCGATAGAGGACGTACTTTTAGAAGAAGAAGTCTCTCATCATCGTCTATTAAGACTTGCATCCTATTCTCCTATGTTCAATGCAATAGACACAGCTTTGTCTGAATTTAAAATATCAGTTAAAACCGAATTAAGTGCTCAAATGAGAGACATTTTGATAGGAGAAGATTTTCAAAATCTAAACAAAACTGAATATCGACGACAAAGGTTAGAAAACATAATTAACAACAAGATTTCTTCATCTATTACTATTGCTAACTGTTTGAGGTATATTGCGCATATATAAAGATATATACCTGACGCTTTAAATAGGGCAGATATGGTCTTTTAAGTTTCTTTTATTATATTTTTTTAAATTAAATTTAACCTTTTACACTTGATTTAATTTCTAGGGAAAATGACTTTTAAAACTATTTTAATGATGTTTTAAATAAGAACTTGTGTACCGTTCAACATTTATTTTCATAAAAATTGATACTTGCATTAAATTATATACAGCCTTTAATATATATTTTACCAGACATAAGTCGAATGTATAAAAAAATAAACTCCTATTAACACCTTGTTTTTTGAAAAATATTGAAAAAGTGGATCCCTGGCTTTAGAATAATAAAATGTTAACAGATATTTATCAGATTAAAGCTGAACATGTTTTTAAAATTTAATATAAAATGTATGAATTATTGAGTATAAAAATGATTTTGATTGATGAATATTT
>NIPM01002060.1:0-12011 GCA_002738285.1 Holacanthella duospinosa | reverse complement strand
TAAATATAAGTATTAATATACTATTATACAAGTAATTACATTATAAAATACCCTGCAACGGTCTTAATAAGGTAATTTTCAATATTGTTTTCTGTTCCTCTATGAGTAATCTGCTGCTCAAAGAACTCTTCTTCATTTTCTGAAAATTCTATCATGCGCTTTCGCGACCATCCCTTTTGGTGTTTTATCGGAATTTGTGGAAATACAAGTCCAAAATAAAAATATTGAGATACAACATTCTAAACAGGGTTGTTTGTTATAAATTGCTTATCCTATTTTTCAAAATAAGTATCCACCACCTCACCTTGATAATCTTTTTTTAGCCTCTGCTTCATTTTAACCCATCTTTGTCTTAATTCGTCTTTGTTACTGATGGAAACAGGTTTTCCGGACAATCCGACAAGCAACTGCATCCGGTCATATTTGTAACGTATAGCTTTTATAAACCCGGAAGCTTTCTCTAATCTCTGTGACAAAAGCAAACCTACTTTACTTATTTCTAATTCATAAACTATAGAAAGTCNAAGCTTTCTCTAATCTCTGTGACAAAAGCAAACCTACTTTACTTATTTCTAATTCATAAACTATAGAAAGTCCCGATTCGTTATGAAAATACATGTCTAGCTCTTTATCATAAACAGTAGCTTTTTGCCCCGTTTTTTTTAGAAATTGTACATGAATGGTATGCTCATACACATTTTTCTCAGTTATAGCGTNGGCTTTTTGCCCCGTTTTTTTTAGAAATTGTACATGAATGGTATGCTCATACACATTTTTCTCAGTTATAGCGTCCTTTTGAGTTACCGATTCAGCAATCAGGCGATATGAAATTTTATTATTCATAATTTATCCTATATGTATTTCTCGCTTTCTGTTGTTAGAAGGCTTATGAGATATAAATGCTCCTTTATAATGTGCTGACCGGTGCAGATACTTGTGTCTAAGGAGCCTAATAAAAATCTGTTCTATTGCCATATCTATAATACTTTGTTTTTTAGCAATAACCGTATTGAAATCTTCTTTTTTTACTATTTCTAATTTATGCTCTTTGATGAACTCTGTCATATATAATAATTTTAGCGGTGATTCATTTTCATAAACAGTTTTATTGATTCGCTGCCATATATAATAGATAACCTCCTTATCACCAGGTTTATTAGGTTTTTGTTTGCCATCTATAAACATCTAACCNTTTGTCTTTTATATTAATAAATTCAAAGCTGTAAGGAGTAGTTTTTCTCCGTGTCTTTTTATGAATGAATACTGCTTTATGCTTAACCGCTAAATCTTATAAACTTATTTATATAGAGAATTTTTACTATATAAAGAAAAATACAGGCTTTATATGTTGTATTTTTCATATTTTGATACACAAATATAATAAAAAATACCGAATAATTTTAGGCTTTAATTTTAAATATTTTTCTCGATACGTNACCGCTAAAAGATAGGTATACCTCATATTTTCCTAGCTTAAAAGGCATGTCTATATATTCCATTAGATTAATATTTAAAAAGTTACCTTCAAATAATCCGGGCATGTCAAGTTCGCTATCTTCATATTTTTGAGCATCTTCAACCCTTGCCATTCTTTCTCTCTCATTTTCTGCATGATAAGGATTCGGCACGGGATGTTCGTATTGCATATTCTTATCTACAATCTCGCCTGAGTACACTGTTTCTTGATCTAGTTTTTTTATGTGGAGTNAGTGCGATAACCGGAGTTTTATCATCTCCACCATGACCTTGACCTCCTTCTGTTTTCTTGTCATTATGACGGATTGGGATGTCGGCAAAGGCTTTATCTCCTTTATAAAATCTCCACTGATAAGCTTTACGGGGTATAAGGTAGGGGAAGAGCTAAATTTATTTTTACTATTATTCATTTTTTTACAATTTTATAGATAAAAACAATAATTGTCAAATAAGTATAGGTAATAATTTCCGGTTCATATTAGTCAGTAACGAAGATTCTTAAATATGTAAAATATGATTATACAGAAATACAAAATAAGCTGTTGTATATTTGAAAAAAAGACTGTTCAAAAGACAAAAAGCCGTATATTTAATTAAATATCAGTTTGTTAAACAAATTAATAATCGTATTCAAAATTAAGAAATTATTTTAAAAGAATTGACAAAAAGCTACTTATAGATATTGTGCAACACAAAAAACAAGATAGTTCGAATATAAACTCCATGCGGTTTGTGATAAATTGGATTTACGATATTAGATTTATCAAATAACCGTTAAATAAAAAAAACTTTGCGTCTTTGTGATAAAAATAGAATCTTCCTTTCTTTTGATTTTTCATCGATCCTGTTCGTGATGTAATTATACTTAAAGATATAAAAGAAGATTTTAAAAACAGCTTATTAATTAGCGATAGAGGAGGGGTATAAGCCATGAGCTAAAAGAGAATTTGTTTAATTATTCCGGCATTAAACTTTAGGTTCTGATGAGGAAAGATCAGAAAGGCTTTATAGCTTTTTCAAAGGTAAAATCTAAAATAAGAAAACGCATTGTAACTAATATATCCCGGTTATTCGGTCAGTTTTTAATCCGGATCAATTTTGCAAAAACGTTTTTAGGATTAGCAACAAGAGCCGTTTCAAAAATTACTCCTTTTGTCATGATACAATATCAATATCTTAACTTTTTCGTCTTTAAAAGATCTTTGAATAAAATTAAAGTCAAATTAGCATAAATGCACAACAGATCATTATTATACATAAGCGACAAGTTAAGACTCGTCACAATATTATCTGACAGTTTAGCTTTTAAAAATAAAAAATAGTTTAAAAAGCTTTCTTCCTATCTTGCGCATATTTTTAAAATAAGGGTAAAAAAGACTCTGTAAGAATCTACTTTCTAACTTTTTTTGATATTTAAGATGCAATTAGGGTCGAATCTATATCCAAGTATGACTGCCTAAAATAGTATCTAACTTTTTTTAGCAGTCATACTGGAGACCTTTTCATATTATTTCTTTACGGCAGGCGAAGCGTTTAATTTTGAACTCATCTCCATAGAGATAGCAGAACGTTCCATTTTTAACTTACCGGCCATTGTTTCAATAACTACAGTTCCTGTACTCTCAGCAACTTCAGCAATTTTTCCATGTAAACCACTTTTAGTAATAATTTTATCACCTATTTTCAGGTCATTTTCAAATTTTTTTTCTAGTTTTTGTCTTTTTTGTTGTGGGCGAATCATAAAGAAATATACGACTACAAACATTAATAAGAAAGGGGCGAATTGTGTGATTTGTTCCATAATTGATTTTAAATACTATTTATTATTTTCCGGTTTTTGGAGTTACAGTAACTCTAATGTTTATTTTTTCAAGACCAGTAGCGGTATTTGTTGTAATCATTACTGATTTTTGTTGTTGTCCCGGTTTACCATTTGAATCAAAAGAAACTTTTATTTCTCCTGTACCTCGGGGTTTAATAGGTGTTTTAGAATATTCCGGCACGGTACATCCACAACTTCCTACAGCATCTATTAATAAAAGTTCGGAGTCTCCTTCATTCTTAAATTTAAAAACAGTTTCAACTTTATCTCCTTCATCAATTATACCAAAATCATGATCTACCTTTTCAAATTTCATGATAGGATATTTACCGTCTACAATATCTTTTTGGACAACTTCCAGAGGAGCATCATTGACTTTTGTCACTGTATTTTCTTTACAAGAAATAGTTAATATTAATAATGCAATAGCTAATAAACAGCTAATATTTTTGATCATAAATTTATAAATACTAATAATTCTATATTAAGCCCCTACCGGTTTTCATTAATTTATTGCTCGCTTGGTATTCTTTAATTATATTATCCAGAATTCCGTTGATAAAAATACTACTTTTTGGAGTAGAATATTCTTTTGCAATTTCTAAATATTCGTTAATTGTTACTTTTACAGGAATAGAAGGAAATTTTAAAAATTCACAAGTAGCCATTTTTAAGATAATCGTATCTATTTCCGCAATTCTTTCCGTATCCCAGTTAGGTGTTTTATCAATAAAACTTTTAGATAATTCTAATTCGTTTAAAACCGTTTTTTTAAATAAGTCTCTCACAAAATCTTTATCATCAGAATTTTTATATAATTCGAAAATAAAAGAAGGAGAGGTATTTGTTACTTTTAATAGTCGTAATTGTTTAACAATAGCTGTATTTACTAGAGGGAGATCGTCTATCCAGGTAAGTTTACTATCTTCTAAGTACTCATAAAGTTTTTCATTAGGGGCGATAATCTCTATAAAAAGATTCACAATAAAATTTTTATCTTCCTCAAAATTGTTTGTAGAATTAGACATGTACTTTTTATAAAGAGTACTTTTCTTTATCTCATTGAGGAGTATAATAATATAATCGTCATTTAGTTTCCAATTATTTATTTTTCTATCCTCAAGAGCGACACTAAGAGCATTGTTATTTACTAACATCTGAAGTATCCCATTATTGACAAATTTCATATTGGGATTTTTTTCTTCTTTTGTTACGAGATGTTTTTTACGGGATTTTTCTACGAAATCTTCCTCTACAATTTTGATTTCTATAAAAACAGAAAGCATGGTGAGATATAAATCCTGAATATTTTCAATACTTTGAAATAGGTATTTTTCCTGTTTTTCAAGATTGTCTGAACCGTTTTGATGCATAGCATATATTGATTGCATCACTTTAATACGAATATGTCTTCTATTTAACACTTTTGTAAGAACATTTAATATTTGTAAAGCGAAAGATTCCTTTCACTTTACAAAAGTAGAAATAATATTGAAAATACTTACTTATTTAGCATTTTCTTTTTTTCTTGTATCAATACGTTCTTGTGCTAATTTCATTGCAGCTTGTTGTATAGGTATTCCTTTTTTTTCAGAATAAGAAAATATTTCTAAAGTAGTATTATAAATATTCTCTGTTTTTTTCATTGCTTCTTCTTTACCATACCCTACTATTTCTCCATAGACATTTATAATGCCACCTGCATTGATTAAAAAATCAGGAGCATAAGAAATACCTCTTTCTCTTAAAATTTGACCATGAACAAGATCATTTGCTAATTGATTATTTGCAGCTCCTGCGATTACCTTCGCTTTAATTCTCTTTATTGTATCATCATTAATAGTTGCACCAAGTGCACAAGGAGAATAAATATCCACATCTGCACTGTATAAATCACTACCTGTAAAAATGGTAGCATCGTATTTTTCTTTAATCTCTTTTAATCGAGCTTCATTAATATCAGAAATCTGAACGACAGCACCTTCCTTTACCAAGTAATCAACCAAGGTTTCACCTACATGACCAATACCTTGTACCAGAACCTTCTTTCCATTAAGAACATCCGTTCCAAACTGATGCTTAGCGGCTGCTTTTAAACCCATAAAAACGCCATATGCTGTAACAGGAGAAGGGTCTCCTGATCCTCCTCGTGATTCAGATACACCGGTAACATAAGGAGTAACATCTCTAATAATATCCATATCCTGAGTTGTAGAACCTACATCTTCAGCAGTAATATATTTACCACTTAATGAATGGACAAACGTTCCGAATTTATGGATCATTTCCGGTGTTTTATCCTTTTTTGAATCACCAATAATTACTGCTTTACCACCTCCTAAGTTCAATCCTGTAATTGCAGACTTATAAGTCATTCCGCGAGAAAGCCTTAATACATCATTTAGAGCCTCCCATTCGTTAGTATAATTCCAAATCCTGGTTCCTCCTAAAGCAGGACCTAAAACTGTATTATGAATACCGATTATTGCCTTTAAACCAGTATCTTTGTCCTGACAGAATACGATTTGTTCATGATCGTCAAATGAAAGTTGTCCAAAAACAGGATCAATTTTATAGAGCTCATTCGGTTGCAGGGTTTTTGTTGTCATACCAAATTTTTTATTTAGATTTAGTTTATAATTCTTCAAAGAATCAGGGTAAATTTAAGGCTAAATTTATAATACCGCAATGATAATGGCAATATATTAATAAATTAATTTTTCGAAGGCAATAAGAAAAATATAAATCAATACACAATTAACGTTATTTATAACTTATTAAAAAAAGCAATACGATTAAGATGAAAGAGCTTCAATATTTAAACAAATATTTTATAAAATATAAATATCGTTTTCTTATAGGTATTTTAATTACAATTGTAGCCCAGTTTTTTTCTTTAATGACACCTCAACTAGTTGGCAATTCTATAAACGCTATTGAATCTTTTTCTAAAGACAATACTATATCTTCTTTTGCGATTAAAACAGAACTCCTAAAAAACATATTATTTATTCTAACCACTACAATTATTGCCGGATTCTTAACCTTTATAATGAGACAGACTTTAATTGTAATGTCACGTTATATAGAATTCGATTTAAAGAATGAAGTTTTTAGACAATATGAAAATCTGTCACAGAATTTTTATAAGAAAAACAGAACCGGAGACTTAATGAATCGTATTAGTGAGGATGTCAGCAAAGTAAGAATGTATGTAGGTCCTGCTGTAATGTATTCACTAAATACCTTTATACGTTTTACTGTAGTGATTATACAGATGTATATTATATCTCCAAAATTAACTTTATATACTCTATTACCACTACCTCTGTTATCCTATAGTATATTTAAATTAAGTTCTGAAATAAATAAAAGAAGTACAATATATCAGAGAAACCTGTCTAAGCTTGCTAGTTTTTCACAAGAAATGTTCTCCGGAATCAGAGTTATTAAAGCATACAATATTGAAAGAAAGACACAAAATGATTTTGCCGAATTATCTGAAGAGAGTAGAAAAAAGAATATGAGTTTAGCAAAAGTAAATGCTTTTTTCGGACCATTAATGATTTTACTGATAGGACTAAGTAGTCTGGTCGTTATTTACGTAGGAAGTATAATGTATATTAACGGTAACATAAAAAACATAGGAACGATAGCACAATTTATACTATATATAAATATGCTTACTTGGCCGGTAGCCTCATTAGGTTGGGTATCTTCAATGGTACAGGAAGCAGAAGCTTCTCAAAAGCGCATTAATGAATTTTTAAAAATTGAGCCCGAAATAAAAACAAAAACAAATGATCCTAGCACAATAGAAGGAACGATTCACTTTAATAATGTTACTTTTAAGCATGAGGATACTAATATAACAGCTCTAAAAAACATTTCATTTACAGTAAAAAAGGGTGAAACACTCGCAATACTTGGTAAAACAGGTTCCGGAAAATCAAGTATACTTTCTTTGATATGCAGACTTTATGATGTAAATAAAGGAGAAATAATTATTGACAAACAGGAAATCAGTACTTTAAATCTACATGATTTACGAAATAGCATAAGTGTTGTTCCTCAAGAGGCTTTCCTTTTTTCTGATACTATTAAAAACAATATCAAATTCGGTAAAAAAGAGGCAACAGATAAAGAAGTTATTGAAGCTGCAAAGAATGCTGTTGTCCACGATAACATTATAGATTTCAATTTACAATACGATACCGTATTAGGAGAAAGAGGAGTTACACTTTCCGGAGGACAAAAACAACGTATTTCTATTGCAAGAGCCATTATAAAAAACCCTAAAATATTATTATTAGATGATTGTTTATCTGCAGTTGATACAGAGACAGAAGAAGCTATCTTAACTAATTTATTAGAAATCTGTAAGGATAAAACTACGATTATTGTAAGTCATCGCATTTCATCTGCAAAAAATGCAGATAAAATTATAATCTTAAATGAAGGAGAGATTATACAGCAAGGCACTCATAATCAATTAATAAAAAGTAACGGATATTACAAAGATTTATATTTGAAACAACTTTCAGAAAAAGAATTACTATAAATTGTTGTTTTGTTAAGTTTTTTTTTAGATTTTTGATCTGTATTTAACGAATTTTAATTGAAGAAGGTTTATGGATGAAAAAGAAATGTTGGATAAATTAGAAAAAGAAGATATTTTTTCTAGAGTATTAAGGGCTGGCAGAAGAACTTATTTCTTTGATATTAGAGCTACCAAAGCAGATGATTATTACATAACAATTACTGAAAGTAAAAAATTTACTGAAGAAGATGGATCTTTCCATTTCAAAAAGCATAAAATCTATCTATATAAAGAAGATTTTGCTGCTTTCAAAGATATTCTTAATGAAATGATTTCTTTTGTGTTAAATCATAAAGGTCAAGAAGTGATCTCTGAAAGACATCAAAAAGACTTTAAAAGGGGATATTATGGGACTGATAAAGCAGAAGACACTTTTCCCTCTACAGAAAAGTTTACAAATGTAGACTTTAACGATATTTAATGAAAGAAGCTAATAGCAAGCAGAAAGACAACTTTTTTACTTGTTATTAATCTCCACAGAAAGATATACTAATCTATTAATCAGAACTTGAGTTTAGATTAAATATGGGTATATCTTTTTATTTCTCTGTAGCCGTTAATTCTGCAATTTTTATAATTACTTCAACTGCTTTTTGCATACTTTCAACAGGAATATATTCATATTTTCCATGAAAATTGTGCCCACCGGCAAATATATTTGGACAAGGCAATCCTATATAGGATAGTTGAGATCCATCAGTACCACCGCGTATCGGTTTTATAATTGGCTTAATGCCAATTTCTTTCATTGCTTTTTCCGCAATATTTACAATATGAATTACAGGTTCAATTTTTTCTTTCATATTGTAATATTGATCTTTGATTTCAACAGTAATGATATCTCCGCCATAAGATTTCGCATATTTTTTATTTATTTTTTTTGCTGTTTTTACAATGAATCGTTTTCTTTTTTCAAACTTATTTCTATTATGATCCCGTATAATTAGTTCTAAAACAGTTGTTTCTATTTCTCCTTTAATATGATTGATATGGAAAAAACCTTCATAACCTTTTGTTAATTCAGGGACTTCTTCCTGTGGTAATTTATTGATAAATTTATTTGCAATAAGTAAGGAATTAATCATTTTTCCCTTTGCGTATCCGGGATGAACACTTTTACCTCTGAAAGTAATTTTTGCTCCGGCAGCATTGAAGTTTTCATATTCTAATTCGCCAATTTGGCTTCCATCCATGGTGTAAGCCCATTCTGCTCCAAATTTTTTCACATCAAACTTATGAGCACCACGACCTATTTCTTCATCAGGAGTGAAACCGATTCTTATTTTTCCATGTTTAATTTCAGGATTTTTAATTAGATATTCCATGGCTGTCACAATTTCTGTGATTCCTGCCTTATCATCTGCACCAAGAAGTGTTGTTCCGTCTGTAGTGATTAAAGTTTGACCGGTATATTGTAATAAATCTTTAAAATATCCGGGAGATAGAATAATATTTTTCTTTTTATTTAAAATAATATCTTCCCCATTATAATTTTCAACTATTTTAGGTTTCACATTTGCTCCTGTAAAATCCGGTGTAGTATCAAAATGAGCAATAAATCCAATTGTAGGAACAGCATAATCTATATTACTTGGTAGAGTAGCCATAATATATGCATTCTCATCGATTGTTACTTCCTCTAATCCTATTGTTTTGAGTTCTTCAACTAGTTTATGGGCTAAATCCCATTGTTTTTTTGTACTTGGAGTAGTATTTGATTTCGGATCTGATTCCGTATCAATTGTAACATAACTTATAAAGCGGTCTATAATGTGTTGCATGGTTGGTTTTATTTATTACAAAGGTATAAATTAGAAAATAAAATTATGGATACTAATATTTTCTAATGAATTTAAGCCGTTAGGTATAATTATTTAACAAAAAAGCATTGATGACATAATAGTCAACATACTGAATTACAATATATTGAAAGCAAAAGATAATTCAATATTTGGACCAAATATAGTAAAAAATATTTTAGCTTTTTAGAAGTTATTATTTCTTTGGATTACAATAAGAAATTCAAGCCAGGAGTTTAGAAGAAAAGGAAAGATATATGATTTACAGCCGGGGTTATTTTGATGTTTAGTTTCTGAATTTAAATCTATTATAGATAGCGAAATTCATTTATCTATAGGAGGATTAAATAAAATGAACCCGATATAGAATCGAGTTCATTTTTATTATGAAAACTAAAGTCTAACTTCGTCTAAACTTTTTTTAGCAGTTTATCTAAATTAGATTTTTTTGAAATTAATCATTTAAATTTAAAACTTAATTTTTTTATCCTTTTAAAGCTTTTTGAACTTGATCAGCAGCTTCTTGAAATTCAACTGCAGATAAGATAGGCATACCGGAATTATCAATTAATTCTTTAGCTAATTCGGCATTTGTTCCTTGTAAACGTACAATAATAGGCACTTTAATTATGTCCCCCATATTTTTATAAGCGTCAACGACACCTTGAGCAACACGATCGCAACGGACAATACCACCAAAAATATTAATAAGAATAGCTTTTACATTAGGATCTTTTAATATAATACGAAAAGCAGTTTCTACACGTTTTGCATCAGCAGTACCACCCACGTCAAGGAAGTTAGCAGGTTCAAAACCTGCATATTTAATTAAGTCCATCGTTGCCATTGCTAAACCGGCTCCATTAACCATACATCCTACAGTTCCATCAAGATCCACATAGTTAAGACCGGCTTCTTTTGCTTCCACTTCAATGGGATTTTCCTCACGGATATCACGCATTGTTTCGTACTGTTTTTGTCTGTATAAAGCATTATCATCTAGGGTAACTTTAGCATCTACTGCTAAAATCTTATTGTCAGATGTTTTTAATACAGGATTAATCTCAAACATTGAAGCATCACTTTGAATATAAGCTTTATATAATGCAGTAATAAACTGAATCATTTCTTTGAAAGCATTTCCGGAAAGACCTAAATTAAAGGCAATCTTTCTAGCTTGAAAAGGTTGTAAACCAACAGCCGGATCTATTTCCTCCGTAAAAATTAAATGAGGCGTTTTTTCAGCAACCTCTTCAATATCCATTCCACCTTCTGTAGAATACATAATCATATTACGTGCTGCTCCTCTGTTTAATAACACAGAAATATAAAATTCTGAAGTTTCACTTTCTCCCGGATAATAAACATCTTCAGCAATAAATACAGTATGTACTTTTTTTCCTGTAGCTGATGTTTGTGGAGTTACTAAATTCATTCCAATAATTTGTCCTGAAATTTCCTCTACTTGCTGTATATTTTTGGCAAGCTTAACGCCACCACCTTTACCACGTCCACCTGCATGAACCTGAGCTTTGATAACATACCATTGTGTACCTGTCTCTTCCGTTAATTTTTTAGCAGCAGCAACCGCTTCAGACGGACTATCTGCAATAAGACCACGTTGTACTCGTACACCATGACCGGCTAATATTTCTTTCCCTTGATATTCGTGTAAATTCATAACTATGATGCGTTTATCTTTAATTAAAAAAGTGAAGCAAAAGTAACAAATTTCCTTGATAAAGTCTAATCTTTTTTAATAATACAAGATTATTGCAAGGTGTTTTTTGATATAACTATTTGTTGTGTAATTAATTAAGATTGAAATTTGATTTTATTTTAACATTTTTAGAATATTAAAAATTTCTAAGCCTAAAAGGTCCATTATTTAGCGAATCATCTAAAAGAAAAAGAACAATTCTTGTGTCAAAATATATTTCTTAGTAACCTGAGTTCGATTAATCAAAAAATATGTAACCACTTGTTATTCATTTCATTGCAAGTTATTGAAGACCGTTTTGTAGCATTTCCTATTGTAAATTGTTGAATATAACAATCGAATTATTTACAGAATTCATCGACAAGACAAAAAGTATAAGTAACTTTATACAAATAAGTCATAAAAGAGGGGAATTGTTTAAATATTTTATACTTTAAATATACAATTATAGCTCTTTTATTCTATCTTTTTTATAATTATTAATCGAACTCAGGTTAGTAGATTTTGCACCTTATTAAGTAATAAGACCGTTGCAAAAAGAATTAAAGCAATTTATATAGATCTTTAGTTAAAAAAAAGGTAATTTTCATCTAT
>NIPM01002059.1:0-10802 GCA_002738285.1 Holacanthella duospinosa | reverse complement strand
GCTCAAGGTTAGTAAAATCAAAGATATAAGAAAGGACCTTTAAATTCGAAAGGTAGGCTGGGCGGGATTTTACTTATTTTATTTTAATTCTTATTTGGAAATGATACACTATATAATTTATTTACGGACATTGACTCAACTTGTGAAGTAATAATTTCCGAGGCGCCTCCAAAACCAATAGACTGGAAAACACCGCAGGTGAACCTGAAAGAGACCAATTTAGTCAATGCAAATCAAACCCAATGTATGGACAATGTTAACGGTCTCTGTCGAAGATGAATGTTTCAGAACTTGCAGTTCACCACGGATGGACATGTTTGTGGAGGAGACCACTAAAGACGCGCTTTGGTGCATAGTTCATGAAATCGGGATAGAGGAGTGCCGGTAGAATTTTATTTGTANGACCACTAAAGACGCGCTTTGGTGCATAGTTCATGAAATCGGGATAGAGGAGTGCCGGTAGAATTTTATTTGTATTGCAGACATGCATGTATTGATACTTTTGACTTTACCGGCGCTTCTAAAAACTTTCAACGTTTTNTTTATTTGTATTGCAGACATGCATGTATTGATACTTTTGACTTTACCGGCGCTTCTAAAAACTTTCAACGTTTTTATCATCTATGTGGCGGAGTAAAGTTCATTTGTGAAAACATTGATGTGACCGAGTGTATGTCATCTGAACATAGGCTTGCAACAACTCTAGATTCATCATTATGTCTGGAATTCTAATTCTTTAATGGAAAATGTCCGCTTATATTCATCTATGAATTCCCTCCTTTGAAGAAATTTAAGGTACAGCGAAGTCAACCATGTCTCGGTAGACATGTTGCTTAGACAAAAAAGTTTATTAAACTAGAACTTTTTTAACANAAGCGAAGTCAACCATGTCTCGGTAGACATGTTGCTTAGACAAAAAAGTTTATTAAACTAGAACTTTTTTAACATTTCCTAGGCCATTACTTTTTATTTCAAACTCCTTTTCAAAGTTAACGTTATCCCCGAACCCCAAGTGGAATGGGATACATATAAGGACTGGGACACAATCCCCCTACACCATCCAAAAGTGAAAAGAGAAAACCTGAATCTTTTGGAGAAGTCAGACGACGCTCTTCGACACTACAGAATGAAAAGAGTACAATTTAAAAAAACACTGGCTCTAGCATTAGAGTTGGACTTTGAAGTCCAACATACGNACACCATCCAAAAGTGAAAAGAGAAATGGACTTAGAAAACCTCTTCAGTCTGCTGCGAGAAGCTCACTACAGAATGAAAAGAGTACAATTTAAAAAAACACTGGCTCTAGCATTAGAGTTGGACTTTGAAGTCCAACATACGATTCTTCCCGGAGAGGTAGATGTATGTAATAAATAGACGGACAAAGACACCTAGGTACGAAAATATCTTTTTCAAGACTTGTGCAGGGAATCTAAACATCCTCTTAGCAAAATAACAAATCCAAAACCTATCAATTCTATAATAAAGGCCTCTTATTTAGTTATTCTAAAAACCCTCAAAGAAAAGATGAGAGAGGACCCAACGAAAAATTTGATTGTTGTGGAGGAGATGCATGTAGTACCATAGTGAACATTCGGCAACAATGAGAAAAATAAAATCTCGAAAAAAAGTGTTGAGTTTAAATTATCTCCAGCCTTACTTATGAATAATCCCAAAACCGGGGAGATGTAGAAAACATGTGCAGTGTTGATTCCTCAGCAGTAAATGATAAAGTGAATGTTGAAAGCCATCTAGTAACATGAATAAGAACGGGTTTGTCTCAATAAAAGTATACGTAGTATATCAGGTGGAAATTAGAGGGTGAAAGATATGGAATATATTGGAAAAGAGTGGAAAATGTCTTAAATGCTTAAGAGTACAAGCTCGTCAACTATTAACAAACTAAAGTAAAAGTTTAATAATAAAAATTATACAAAAAAATATAGGGCAGAAAACTCGCATGACCTTGAAACCAAACACAACACAGATGGAATCATACAATGGCGGCCATCATCATCATCATCATGGCAGCCACAGTTGTATAGAACAAAACTATCTGACATTTTTGAATCACTCAAAACAAAAATTAAAAAACTCTAAAAATTCCGGTATCGAGTGTCAAATTTGTTAACACTCGCCTATAGCCATCACAATTATGGAAATTTTGATGTATCACACATACAGGTACAAGTTGATTTTCAAGCAGCAGATCATAAATGTCTGTGAAAATAAAGCATAATCATAAGGAAATATGTAAAGCAGAGGAAATAACAAATGGTTCTGTCATTTTATAGCAATTAAAATAAAGACATAATCATCACGTATAATCTAACAGAGTTAACATCTCAAGTAGCGAAACCAAACATATCAAATACACATTCAAACTCAATTTTTACCATTTAAAAAAACACAACTCACCCTTCCCCTCTAACAATCTCACTGTCACACTCCAAAATCAAAATTAGTATTATCGAAAACAAGATGATTTTTATCATCCTCTTCCCTAAACCTAACTTTCATCACTTAAGTAAAAAAAACTTCACATTCCCTTCTATTTTGTAAAATATAATAATAATAAAATAATTATAATATTCTAATCAACCATCTTTAATAGCATCCATGCTTGTAGAAGATGGCGTCAAGTTTACATACTCGACGCTATAATCCTCATCGACACAAATACCATCTTCCATACAGAGCATAATCATAAGGAAGTAATAGAAGAAGAGGAAATAACAAGTGGTTCTTCCATTCTAGAGCAATTAAAACAGATATAATCATCACATACAATCCAACCGAGTTAAAATCTCAAGTAGCAAAACCAAAAAGATCAAATACGCATTCAAACTCTTTTTTACCATAAAAAAACACAACTCAGCTTTCCCCTCTGACAATCCCATTCTCACACTCCAAAATCAAAATTATCATTATCGAAAACACAAGATGATTATTATCATCCTCTTCCCCAAACCTAACTTTCGTCAGTTAATAAAGAAAAAGACTTCTCGTTCACGTTCCCTCCAATTTTGTAAAAAAAATATAATAATAACAATAAAATAATTATATTTTAATCAGACAACTTTAATGGCATCCATACTTGTAGAACATGGCGTAGAGTTTACATACTTGATGCCATGTTCTTTCAGCAGACACAACCCCCATCTTCCATTTGCAGAAGAACTGCCATGTGCCATAACACCCCATCTACATGGGATGATAGAATTACATGGCATGGCAGCCATTTTAGATTATTTTTTAGTGGACATCCTTCACTAACTCACAAACATAGATCTCATGCCAATTTACCAATTTCAAAGAAAAAGTACTAGCACAACGCGTAGAGACATAATTTACATGGGGAGTATATCTTATTGCAGTCATAAACAACAATGTTACAGTAACAATTCTATTATGTTTGTTACAAAATTTTTTTATTCAGTGTTATATTTTGGCTTAGCGCTTGTGAGAATAATTTATATTAGCAGATATACAATTAATCACTTATTACAATTACATTTTATAAGTTGTAAAAACAGACTACTGTAATCCCTGTATTTAATTGATGGGATATGACTACCCCACCAAGGCTTGAAACAGCGATTAACCCAAAAATTTGGTCTCTGGTGGGGTATGATCCCACGTCTTGGGTATTCCGGACCCAACGCACTACCATTTGGGCTACAAAGCCGATAGGGAAAATGCTGTTTCAAACCTTGACTATATGATGATGATCCACCTGTTATCACCAGCAAAGTCTATTTTGCTAGTGGGGGATCCATCATCTGTGCTTCTCCTTATCTCTTGGCAAAGACGAGGAAGACTTTATGCTTCTCCTCATCTCTAGGCAGAGACGGGGAAGACTTTAATCGGGTATAGGAGTCTATGCTAACTATCCCGTGGGTATAAGAGCTATGCTTTACTATCCCACAAAATGGATCAATATATGCGACAATTGACAATAAGTAGTTCAATGCAACAAGCACCAAATATCTTACATATACATAGCCTTCTGGACGGACAGACAGACAGTCAATATCATCGCATGTACCTCTCCAGATTCGCCGTCCGCAGTTAGTAATGAATTGGCTCACTAGTTACAGGTAAATAATAAATTCTGAAGCAATTTCAGAGTGTATTTTATTGAATATTAACAAAAGGTAAGCAACAAGTTTGTTGATTGAGCCGTGGAAAAACTGGATAGAATTTTTGATGCATTTTATTCTATACTATTCCTAGTTTGAAAATTGATGAAAGTTAGCAAAACTTAACGTGTATTAACCGTGTCGTTAATTTCAGCCGAAATCTTTACACTTAGGATCAATTTCCGCATATGAAATTCCAAATTTGAGCAAGGAATTTATGTATGATTACATACTCCATGATCCGCCATTCACAACTGTTTTAGGTTAAGGGTATATTCATCTACGTTATGCCAAATTTTAGAACTAAATTGTTATGTGCCGACTACCACCAGAACGTAGACTAGTGTGTAATACATGCTATTTGTTAAGATTGTATTCATTATTCATACTGCGGTCAAAAGAAATGCAAATAAAATTTGTATGGAGTACGACTAATGCATTTATGAGAAGTAAACGTGCGTAAATACTAGATTGTGTCTTCTAGGAAAACTCTACAACGATAGAAATTGGCAACTAGGAGGTGATAAGACTTAATGGGGACAACATCCTGTCGACAGGAATTTCGTAAATTTTCTTTAAACTGGTTCACACACACCTCTGAAACGTTGGAGTCACTTAGATTATATGTGAACCGAATAAGGGAAGGTTTCTCTTTTCTTTTACAAACTTTATCAGCTTTCAGCAAGATTATAATATCTTCCAAACCTTTTTAACGTTACTAAGAAATAATTTTTGAATAAGATTTTGTGCATTAAATTGACCACTTATCCACTTAGCAGATAAATGTTAAAGTGTTTTATTTCAATACTGGGAGCATTTTGGATGTATAAAATCACAAAATCGCTTTGATATTTCCAGACAACGAAAAACCGCGAAAAACAAGTCTGTTAACTTCTGATTAATGAGCCCGTGTGATACCTAAATGAAAAAGTTGTGAATTTGAAACTGTTGCATTTTATACTACCTTCATTTATGTAGAGGCATTCATATTATTTCTACACATTAATTAACTCATAAGAAGCATGAATTGAGAACCATTCACTTATATTCTCCCTTATCCGGCAGTATCACCATTTCTACAGAGCATTTCCTATCGTTTATTTTTGCTTTGCATTACTACACTCAGTTCCATCATTGTAAGCCAAAACCACAACTTTGCCACGTCCAGAGTTCCAACCGAAGGATTTACCCCAAATTCTTGGACATAATGCACAAAGCGATTAGAAAACTGGGTGGAAAGTTTCAAATTTATTTGTTGAATCGTGGCCAAGAAAGTGAAATAAAAAAAGTTGGTGGGAGAAAGTGTTGGAAAATGTTAAGACACATTTAGACAAAATTTGAAACTTGCCTAATCTATAAATTTTGTCAAAATCTAAATTAAGTTGATTTACTTGATCATACTCGCATTTGCTATTTAAAACCTATTTTGACTCAAGATTTTGATTATTCGTATACATTTAATTGATTTCTCAGATGGTGGTAAAAGTGAACACTGTCCAAATGTTCAAATCACTACACTGAAGCAACATGGCCATTCAGATGCCCAAATTTTAAATGTAATTCAGATGCCCAAATTTCAAATATATGCACTTTGTGGTCTATTTTCAAGCTTATAATAAATTTGTATACATACTTAAATTATCTTTTATACCAGGTTAATTAAAAATGCATGTTAAGTTATTGAGCAACAAGTATAAATCTTCCTGTTTTACATTCAATACAGATTCAGGATAAGCCAAACAGATGTGAATACTTTGGTACAAAAGGCATTAAGTGACTCTCCATCAACTTATATAAAGATGAGTCTAGAAATTGTTAAATAATTTTGTGGAAAAATGTCTTTGTCGTGGTCTTGGGCATATATTTTTATATGATGACCACCTAGAGGGCTGGGGCCTAGCGAAATCGATTCAGCATCAAATTTGTAATGGGATTCACGTATGATTTACCAATTTAAGTTACTCTCTATCAACTTATATCGAGATGAATCTGGAGCTTGTTAAATAATTTCGTAGAAAAATGTCTTTGTGATGGTGTTGGGCATATAATTTTATATGGTAACCACCTAGAGGGCTGGGACCTACCACATTCGATTCAGCATCAAATTTCCAATGGGAATCACTTATGAGTTGCCAATTCAAGCGGTGACAAAATTTGTCATAATATTATTATACTGATTTATCTTCTTTCAAAATTGATGGGTTGAATTAATTTTTTCGACTTACAATCATTTAATTGAATAATAAACTTGGATGACTCCCCGCTGAGTCGAGTAGACTCGGAATCAAAATAAGATTATTGAAAATTCAGGCGAAATATGTTGAAAAATTAAACTAAATAAGATAATGAAAAACAAATTAGTAGTTTTAATTAAAGATAATCTGTGAAAAAATTGGCAGATCAATTTATTATCCACTGTATTACATAGAATAGAAGAAATATTTTCCAATATTTCAATAATGTTATTTTATGCTAATTTATTGAAATATGATTAATCGATAACTTACCTAAGTATTTAATTATGACTCTTTATTACAAGAATATTTCCTAGAATTCACCAACTCTTTCACCGCTCGTGTTTCTCTTTGAAGTTTTCTTCGTTTACATGAAACGTACAGAAAAAAATTTTTTCTTCAAATACCTTATTTCTATTTGGTTGGTTGAACTATTGTGAAAATTTTATTCAGTTTAAATTGTAATTTAGTGATTCACAAAACAAGCATCTTCTCAACTTAATGTGGAATGAGTCTAATGTTAATTATTAACGATATTACAGTGCCGCCATAATTAAAGTTTCCACTACTTAATTTCGAATTATTTCCGTTTAGCTAAAGAATCAAAATTCAACCGAAACAGAAATAGAGCAGTTACTAAAGAATAAACTAGAAATGAAAGATTCCGCACTAAAAAAGTAAAGGTTACAATAAATACAGCCAAAAAACTAAAGTGAAAGCAAAGAAAGTGGCCATAATTAAAGTTTCCAATGGCTTTAATCCTAATATTTCTAGATTGTTAGTAGGAATCTTTAAATTTTTTCAACACATTATAATTAACTAGTAATAAATCGATAATATCTGAATTATATGTAATGCCAATTTTGTCTCTAGCGACATTGGCAGTCAAAACGCTATTTAGTAAAGTTGATAATGGGGAAATTTTAGTTCTTCATTAATTCGGTGACTCAATTTGACAGATTGCTGGTTTACCAGCAAAAACACATCTCTACGTCAATAATTTCTTTAAAAAAAGCGAAAACCCTAGACCCAAATTGAAACCAGGGCCTTAAAAAAATAACTCAATTCAATTCAATTAGGGTTTATTGGATTTGTACCTCGTGGGCTCATCCCCCAGTTTACAAAGTTGAAAGTTATCCCAGCTAAGATTTTCAAATAAATTTTCATTTTCAGTACATGTAATTTTCCTAAACTTCTTTTCGAAAGAATATTTGTATTTTAATTTGAATTACCTATTGGTTGGAAGTAGACAATTGCTTAAATAATAATATATATTTTGCCAAAGACTTCTATTGCGGTCGTTGAAGTTACAGTTAAAATTGTTAAAAGAGAAATTTGTTAAGAACTTATTCCTGAGATTATGGAAGGCATTACAATCAAAAAGGTGAGAAAATGACAATAGTTTTCCACAATTTTTGCAGATGACTTCATCAAACGCCCCCAAATTGTACCATATTCCTTGTTGAAAAAGATTATTGGAATTTAATCTGCATTGAGCAATACAGGTGACAAGATATCGTGGTAGACGGGCTAATAGGTACAACTCAGTATTTGCAGAAGTTTTCATTTTTGCGTAATGTGGAATGGTAGTGGATCTTTGTGCGGCTTTCATGTCGACATCACTAAGAGTCTGTCTGTCTTTTTGGATAATAGCAGCCCTAAAATCATTAAGAGTTTGAGCAGTAAAAAATACAAAATTGTGTATACTATTTGATCTCGCTAACATTTTCTCAACCTGTAGATGCCAGCTATATTTACAAAAAGGNACAAAATTGTGTATACTATTTGATCTCGCTAACATTTTCTCAACCTGTAGATGCCAGCTATATTTACAAAAAGGAAATTTTTTAGAAAGGATCTTTTGCTCGTGGAAGGGGTTTGCCAAAAGTGTGCTAGGATGGGCATTTAGCACTTTTGACAAGAAGGAAACTGTTTTCTTCATTATCTCATGTCAAATGTGAGTTCTGCCGGTTTCCAAACGGACAAAGTATTTAGGAGTTGATATGGGAAGTCTTAAAATTCTTTTGAAGAATTGTTGTTGAACTAGTTCAAGTTTGTCCTCATATCCATGAGCCCAAACTTCTGCCTCATACAAAGTTGTTGAACGTATAATTGCTTGGAAAAGCGCGTTGCTGCTATCCATAGAAAAGGTTTTAGTTTTATGTAAGGTACTTAAAACTGCTGCTTGAGCTGCTAGGCCTTTCTCAACTGCTTTGGAAGCTTCAAGATTGAAGAGACCTGTAGATGAGAACAGAATTCCCTATTATTATTGTCTTACAACCTCAACTTCTTCTATTCCCCATTGGAACACGTCTCCTTTCCTAATTTTTCCGCCTCTTTTAAACACATCGACTTTTGTTTTGCTTAAGTTGATTAGTAGACCCCGCTCCAAGAAAAATGCTTTTGTGCGGTTCATTTTTAGTTGTAGGGCTTCTTTAGATGGAGCTAGTAGCACAATATCGTTAGCATATAGAAGAATATGGACTGTGATGTTAGCAATTCGGATACCAGTAGCAAGAGTGTTCTCTAGTCTTCCTACAANTACCAGTAGCAAGAGTGTTCTCTAGTCTTCCTACAATTCCTTCGATAAATAAATTGAATAAGTTGGGACTCATTATCTCACCCTGTAGTACCCCTTTCCCTATCTTCATATTTTTTGTTTGTCCTTGTGAAGATTTAATTGAGATAGTGGCTTGATTGTATAGGGAAATAAGCAGTTGCAGAAATTTTTGCGATAATCCGTAATTAGAGTGTGTGCCAGAGTATGGTGTGGTTAGGCGTGTCAAACGCCTGTGACAAATCAATGAAGCAGCAATAGAGTTTCTTCTTCGCTAGTAGTTGTTTTTGGATCGCTGTTGTCAACACAAAAATATGATCGATCGTGCTTTTCCCTTTTTGGAAACCTGCTTGGAATTGTGATATCTTGTTGTTAGATTTTATCCAATATGTTAGACGGCCGTTCAAGACAGAAGTTAAAATTTTGAGAACTGTGTTAAGGATGNATTCCTTCGATAAATAAATTGAATAAGTTGGGACTCATTATCTCACCCTGTAGTACCCCTTTCCCTATCTTCATTTTTTTTGTTTGTCCTTGTGAAGATTTAATTGAGATAGTGGCTTGATTGTATAGGGAAATAAGCAGCTGCAGAAATTTTTGCGATAATCCGTAATTAGAGTGTGTGCCAGAGTATGGTGTGGTTAGGCGTTTCAAACGCCTGTGACAAATCAATGAAGCAGCAATAGAGTTTCTTCTTTGCTAGTAGTTGTTTTTGGATCGCTGTTGTCAACACCAAAATATGATCGATCGTGCTTTTCCCTTTTTGGAAACCTGCTTGGAATTGTGATATCTTGTGGTTAGATTTTATCCAATATGTTAGACGGCCGTTCAAGACAGAAGTTAAAATTTTGAGAACTGTGTTAAGGATGGTTTTTGGCCTATAATTTGAGGGATCGTTATGATTACCACATTTTAGAATTGGAGAAATGAAACCTTGGCACCAATTTAGAGGAATTTTTCCTTTACTTGCACATAGTTGAAACATACTGCTTAGTAGGAGAAGCATGAACTTAGATTTTAATTTCCATAATTCATTAGGTATATTATCGGGTCCTACTGCTTTCTTGTTCTTCAGTTTTTTAAGTGCCAAACAGACTTCGAGTGGATTGATATCATTATCGAGAATTGGGTCATCCATTATGCCTGAAGCGGGCAGAAAAGATTTTGTGTGTGGCTTGTTAGTATAAAAAACTCTGGAATAGTGTTGTTCCCATTTTTCTTTTGTAATATTATTCTTGATTGAAGTTTTTTGAGGTTGCATTGTTTTAAACGTGGACCAAATTTAGCGCATGACTGAATTCTGTGAAACTTGGCCTCTTGGGTTTCGAAGTAATTATTTTTCTTTTCTTGAATTAGAAGATTGAATTCTGTTTTTTAAACGTGTAGTTTTGCTACAAGTGAATGTAGAATCGACGGTTCACAATTGTTTTTTATGTCCCTCGTGGCTCTCTTCTTGGTTCTTTTCAAGGTCTTACATTCGTAGTCGAACCAACTTGGGCGGATATTGTTTCTGGGTTTGGGCTTGTAAATAATTTGGAAATCTTTACACGTTTTGATTATACTATTTTTGATGCAAATAGCCGATGAATCGACTTCTGAGTAATCTGATATAATGATTGAATTTAAATTTTGACTTAACCGCTTCGATATTGTCTTCTGTTTCGACGAATCTTTCGGTATAATCATTTTTGAAGGAATATTTAAAGCCTGGTTTGATTTGGGATCCTCTGTGTATATGTCAAGTTTAGTAAGGATTGGAAAATGATCTGAATGTGTGAGGTTGAGGACTTTAAAAGAATTAATGAGGTGGGACAAGGAGTGTGAAAAAAGAAGCAGGTCGATTACGCTTGATCCATTATGGTTGCAGAAAGT
>NIPM01002058.1:0-12252 GCA_002738285.1 Holacanthella duospinosa | reverse complement strand
AGCCTCAGAAGAAAATAGTGAATCATGAGATAATATTTCCGATAATAGATTCATATAATGTATCAACACTGATCCATTATTTTTAAAGATTAAACATGTAATCTGTCTCTTTTCGTAAAAGTCCTGGCCAACTTCATGACCACCATAAGATAACTTGAAATTTTCCTTATAGTCAAGTATAAGGATACAGGACTTGTCACTTAAATTATCTTTTAGAAGATTAAATTGTTCTTTTTGATTTTCTACCACCTGACGATGCATTTGATATATTTCTTTGGTTTTAATAAATTCCTCTTTTTCTTCAACACTTAATGATGAGTAATTTCTTTTTAATATGTTTTTACTAAGCTCACAAATTCCACAAACATCAGTCCACTTTTCACCTTTTTTATAGCTTTTAGGACAATATTTTATAAATGTCCCATATGTAATATTAAAATTACCATCATTTATATATGATCTATAGATCTCTTTTTTTGATTTTTCCAAATATTTTACACCATTCTCATGCAGGGATTCCCTCGAATACTTATTTAGATATTCAATCATTTTACCCATTACACCTTGATCTAATTTTCTTTTACTATAAGGAACATAGTGCTGATAATTATCTAAAAATATTCTACCTTCCTTTCTTTTATTTCTTGCAATTGTGAACTGTGAATCAGAAAAATTGAATTTCATTTTTCTTAAAAGCCCTTTTAAGCTTTTATAAGCCAGAACAGACAATACATTACTTTTTTGGTTTATTTTGGCATTTGAATGCAGCTTCCTGATGTTATCTATAATTTTGAATCTTTTTGTAAAGAATTTCATACCAGGAATTGTTGCATCATTTATTTCGGTTGATTATACTTTCATTTTACTTTAATTTAGTAGATGATGTTTATTGCAAAAAAATCTATTTATAGGGAAAAAAGACTGTTATCTTGTCTTGGCCCTCTTTATTCTCCTCAGTTCCAATCCCCATTCATTATTTGCTGGGCTTAATAAATTTCATTTAATTATTTGTTGGTTCTTCTTTTGCACAGTGGTGCATTACTTTGTTTCTGTTCAAAATTATCAATTCATCATGTTTCAAGTCAATATTTGTTTGCATTATTTCTATATCCGCAATTTATGTTTCAGTTCAATATAATTAATTATGCATATTCATGCATTGTTATTAGTTAGCCTAAGACTGTCTATATATGCTTATTAATTAATATCGCTTCTTTATTCATGCTTATAAGTTGTATCCGCAATTTTATGCATCTTAATTCNATGCTTATTAATTAATATCGCTTCTTTATTCATGCTTATAAGTTGTATCCGCAATTTTATGCATCTTAATTCATCATGCTCCGTATTTTTATGTATCCTTATTAAGTTGTTTCAGAATCATCAATGCGCCAATAATTGGTTTCAAACCAATTATCCATTCTTTATGTGCGAAAAGTATAAATAGAAGTCGAATCCAAGTAAAACCACAAGTACTGTGATGGATTCGATGTAAAAAACTTCGAGTTTTCTGTCATTAGGAAGTTCATCAATTTGTAGCGAATGAGTAGGAACCTATACTACTAAGAGTCTCGTTTGAGCATAGTGGCACCCTACAGACTACATATATTAAGGTTGACGGATCCGATTATTTGGTGGCCTAATACAGTAGTCTTTAATCTTTATCACAACGTCTAATATTTTCATTTCATTTTTAAATAATAAAATAATGGTCTTTTTACGACAAAATGGCCATATATATATTTTTTACTCTTTATATTTTGTCGTTTTATGACAATATTTATTATTGAATTTTATTTTTTTATTAAAATTCTATTAGAATTATAACCGAGGCTTCAAAAATATTGTCCCATATTCTCATTCTATTTTCCTAATATGGCACTTTATTTTCGTTCAGAGTAGTCCCTTTTTGATTCTCTTCTTAATTCAACCAAATTTTTAATGAATTTAGATTATTCTCACTCTTGTTCAACCAATTATTTAATAAGTAAAATGGGGACTACTCTGAACGAAAATAAAGAGCCATATGGCAAAAAAATTTATGTATAAATAGATTAAATGAAAACAGGTTTAAAAACAGTATAAGTAGTAAGATTAAATATCAAGAGGGAGGTAGTACTAAGCCATATATAAGTACTTCTAAATAATCCACATTCTAACTATCCGGCTCTAGCTTTCAATATTTTATATATGTTTTGATTAAAATCCTCTTAATAAAACATGATTTATGATTTTTTTGCTTTCAATTCCTTATAGACTTCACTCACCTTATCGAATAAGAACAATAGCAAGCCCTTTTTATAAGACCATTATTTTTTTGATAAATTTTGACCTAGATTCTCTTTCATTTTTCACACCAATTTACAGGATTATGCATGGTTATATTAGCATGTATGCATTTTTATATTAGTATGTATGCATTCTTATATTAGCATTCAACAAAAAAATTTATCCATCAAATGGCAAAGAAAGATAGAGTACAGGTAACAAAGGTGCTTTATGATATAATCATTAGAATATCACTGACGAAAGAATTCCATAAAACAAATTGCAGAAACAGTCAATTTGGATAGAAATGTCGTCAGTCGGCTCATTCAGCAACATGATAGCTGTGTTCAGTTTATAACTGCATCTGAAAGACGAAAAAGAACAATCCACAATAGAACTAGGGAGCTAGATAATGTAAGTCAGGTAATATTTAATGCAATCGTGACAAACAACTCCTATGTTCAGAAGGAGATTATTGATATTGTTTTGGCCAAAACCGAAGAGTGTATTTCACAATCAACTGTATCAAGAAGAATGGCAAGGATGAACCTAACCAGAAAGAGATTATCACTAGTTCCTGCTGAGAGAAACACCCCTGTGCACATTGAAGAACGTGTTAAATATGCAACTTGGGTATCAATTATATCCAACGACAACCTGATTTTCTTAGATGAGTCAGGATTCAATAAACATACCAGGCGAGCATATGGGTATTCATCACCAAATACTAAAGCGTATATTACAGTACCTGCAAACAGAAACGTAAATAGGAGCTTGATGGCGGCAATTTCAGTTAATGGAGTGGTGGCTTATGAGTACGTAACAGGTGCATATAATAGTGAGAGTTTCATTAGCTTCATACAAGAAAAACTCGTTCCTTATTTTCAGGCAAATCTATCCAAAATTCTAATAATGGATAATGCAAGATTTCATCATTCAAGGGATGTTAAACAAATAATAGCGGAGAATCAAATTGCAATAAGATACCTTGTGCCATATTCACCTGAATTAAATCCGATCGAAGAATTCTTTTCAATGATCAAAGCCAGGTGTAATGCGTTACAGACACATAATCCAAACATCAGTATTGAAAATTCATTGGATCAAAATTTTCATTTTGAGATTGAATGTGCAGGATTTTATTCCAATATGAGAGTATGGGTGGAAAAGGCTAGGAGAAAAGAACAATTTATTTGAATAAAGTATGTTTCTTGTGATTATTTCTTTATTATTTTTTTTGTTGAATGCTAATATAAGAATGCATACATGCTAATATAACCATGCATAACCCTGTAATTCAATCTTATTTATAAGACAGAGAATTAACTGGAGAAATATCAAAACAAATCCAATAAATTTTAAAAAAAACTGTTTTAAATATTTTCTTGTATAAAATTATATTTTTCTTTATGTTTATAATCCAATTCATTTTTTGCAAAAGTTCTATTTGGAATTATAACCAAGGCTTCAAAAATTTTGTCCCATCTTACAGGATTTTTCATTTAATCCGGAACGAGGGGCTACAAAGCCAATTTCTTTCTAAAAATGACTCCAAACTAACAATAAGAAACAAAGGTTTATTCATTCATCTGTTATATCCACCATTTCTAGACATCTCCAGGCCATTGTGCTGGTAATATCTCTGACAGTGTTCCTCGAAGATCCTCTCAAAGAAAGAAATTGGCTTTGTAGCCCCTCGTTCCGGATTAAATGAAAAATCCTGTAGTTTTGCCAAGGCTTTTTCCAAATGGAAGAAAATTTTTGAAGCAAACATAATATTTTGGTTGAAATAAAAAATATATGTATTATTTGGTTGATAAATAAGTATAAGTTATATTTATTTATCAACCAAAGCAGGTTTTTATGTAATTATTGAAATTTTTCAACCAAAATAATAATGTTCTTTCGAGAATTATACTGAATTCTTCAACCAAAATGCTTAGTTTCTTTCAAAAATTTTGTCCCAAATTTTGGTCCAAATTAAGAATAGAGTTCTTAAAGATCGACAGAAAACAATGTTCAGCCATCTAATAAAAAAGAACACTTTAGCATTCAAAGCCAACATAGAGATACTAAGTTTAGATGATTTTCCTATGGTCAATGGTATGTGTTATTTCAAGTGGAAAATACATTCCCCAGGAACTTCTTTATCTGGCAAATCCACTACTTCGAAAATAGAAAAGCACAGTATAGAATTCAACGAAAAGATAGAAAGAGAAATAAAAATAGCTTTAAATGACAACAAAGAATTGAAACCAACCAAATTCGAGATATTTATCAAGCATGTAATTCTTCGTATATTAATTTATTAGAAAAATCACTTTAAAGAAGATGGTATTCGTATTGGTACTGTGATGATCAACCTGTCAGATTTTGTTCAAACTGATATGGAAACATATTGCTTCTTACTGCAAAATTCCAAAATCAATTCTACTTTAAAGGTAAAAATCAAAATAGAAGGAAACGAAAGCTCGGAACTTAGATTTAAAAGGTTTATCCTACTTTTTTAATCTCTAGGTTGAAGAGCTTCAGATCTTCTGATTCAAAATTCTTTATGTTGGAAGAGAAACTTATTCCTTCTAGCAGCGAAAACAAGAGCCCGGTTTCCAAGATTGAAGATAAGTTGGAAGACGAGATAGAAATGGATAAATTTGACTTGGCTTATTTATTCCGATGTAAAGCAGAGCTTGATCCTTTAAATATCGATACATTTGTTCATGAAGATTCCGAACTTGTTATACAGAACATAATCAACAATAATCTAGACGAAATTGCTGTTTAATATATTTACATGTTTCATTCTTTATAAATGTAGCTAATTAATTCTAATAAAACGTAATTATAGATCCATCATTTTTCTTGACTTTAACTTATATTCTCGAGTATTATAATAATTCAATTCTAATAAACTAATCGATGCTTCTTTATTTGTGTCTATATTTTTTGTCATCAAAGTCTTACTAATCTTTTAAAATCATTTTGAAATTTTAAATGATGAATGCACTAGAAACTTTAAAACAGTTACCAATCATTCACAAAACAGAAACACAAGAACCAGAAGAAAAAGATACTCTTTATATATATTCAACCTCAAATGATAAAAGTATATTTTCTTATGATCCTGTTTGTTTGAAATGGCAAGTAAATATTTTCAAGTTGTTTTTTAGGCCTTGTGCCTTCTTTCAAACAAAGACATCGAATTTAAGACTTGTGATGAATATGTACAATCTCCTTCTAGTAATAATTATTTAAAATTTTAGGTGAGCTTCCATTTTTACGAACAAGCACTAATGATTGTCTGATAAATAACCAAATTTATATGTATCTATTTCCAGACGATGTAACCGTATTTTCAAACGTTTAGGATTTACAAGAAAAATACTTGATTTATGCAAATTTGTTGGATAAAAAGATTTTAGCAATCATTCAATACTTTTTATGGCTTGACAAAGAAACATATTCTAATTACACCAAAAAACATTATTGTGAGAGTAATGTATTCTCTTTAGCTTCAGAAATTAATATTTGGAAGCTTTATAGTCTTAAATTTAAGAAATTGAGCTTGATCATCCAGAATAAAGAATTTGAAGAATTGGTTTTTGATTTCTCCAATATATTAAACCAATTAAAATTGAAATTAGGAAAAGGTTCTTTCTTTTCTAAATCCTCGTATCTATTATTTTTATTTTTAGTGTTCCTAACAAGCTGGATATTCACCTGTTTTCCTGCATCTACTTTGTTATTAGCGCTTTTGATCCATCTCATGTCTTAAGATGTCTATTAAAGAACAACGAAGAATTGATAGACCATTCCAAACTTGTATGGACTTACTTATTTAAAGACAAAATCTCTTTTTAATAAATTCTTAATATCATTTTGTTATTCATAATTAGCTTTCATGCTAGATGCTTCAGCACATTGTCTATTGAATAGGACGTTCTATAGTATTTTATAGACCCCAAATCAATATTTACACCAATACTTAAAACTGAAGAAAGTTTGTTCCGTAATACCTTGTATATATTATTTTGATTTAGTGTGTTTATTTTAGGTCTTAACCTTCAAAATCAACTACATTTAGTATGTTTAATATTATTAAAGTATATAAAAATATTTATCGCGCTTTGTTAAATAAACATTGTCATCTGAAATTAATTCCGATAATGTAAGAAGTAATAGGAGGGGAAGGTTGTTGAGTAAAAAGGTGTGTTTAATAAAAAAGAAAGAGCAGTTTATATAGCTGCTAAACCGAGCCATATATTATGCACCATTAATATATTGTAATGTACATATATATTGACCTCGTTTTAATATATCCGCAATGTAATCATGGGTACTGGTAATAATAGAAATATTATTACAGATAAGCTGTAAATTTTGAAATTAGAGTGTTTCAAAAAAATAGAATGAAAGGAAAAGCAGCCAAAGCTGATTATAAGGATACATTCAAGAAAAAGCAAGCAGGAGTGTCAGATATGACACTCCTAACAAAAATAGAGAACCAAGAAATACTAAAGAACTTGGAAATGAGATTTCAGAACCAAGAAATTTATGTAATTTCATGACGAATTAAAATTGTAGACTTATATAGGCCATGTTTTAATAAGTGTAAACCCTTTTAAAGACCTTGGTATTTATACTGAAGAAATTCTTAATACATATATTGGAAAAAATAGACTTGAAGTACTCCTTTTACCATAAACAATTTAGTTGCCACCCCATATATTTGCTATAGCAGAAAGCATGTATTATCAATTAAAAAGTTACAATGAAAGCCAATGTGTTATTATAAGGTAATTCAAACATACTCATTTAATAGTGGAGAATCTGGAGCTGGAAAGACAGGTATTATAATTTATTTAATATTTATTTTTAGAGGCAGCAAAGAAGGTACAAATTATACCCATCATCTTTAGATTATTCATTATATAGCACAAGTCAGTGGTGAAAACTCGCAACATATAAAGAGAATAAAAGACATGATATTGGCCACAAATCCTTTATTAGAGAGCTTTGGATGTGCTAAAACTCTAAGAAATAACAATTCTAGCAGACATGTAAATATAGAGATTTAATTTTTAGGGCAAGTTCTTACAAATATATTTCAATAGCCACCACGAGCCTATGGGAGCTTTCATCACCAATTATTTGCTCGAGAAAGTAAAATCAAAAGCATAACATTTAGGGAAGGGTTGTGCATCAAATAAAGAATGAAAGAAATTTCCATATTTTCTATCAAATAACAACTCATAGTTTACAAGAATACAAAGGTGTGTACTTTTCTATATCTTTTAGACATGTTTGGTCTCTCTGGAGCCAATAACTTTATATATACCTCAGAGAGTGGATGTTTAACATTGCCTGGTGTGAATGACGCAGAAGATTACAAGGTCACTTTAGAAGCTATGCAAATTATCGGGTTAAGTCAAGATGAAATAACACAAATCCATAGAATTTTGGCTACTATTCTATGGCTAGGAAATTGCCACTTTATTGATAATGATGATAATGGTTCTCATATTAGCTATACAGACACCACAGATTTCATTTCTTATTTGTTAGAAGTTGATAGCGCTGCGTTAGAGAAAGTAAACAAATGGGATTGATTTTTTAGACGCTTTTAGTCAGAGTCATAGAGACACAAAGAGCTGGTAGATCTGGTATTTTAAACTAATTTCAATGTTTTAGGCTCTGTTTATGAGGTCCCTTTCAATCCTACACAGGCAGTTTCGAATAGAGACACAATGTCTAAAGCACTCTATGATCGATTATTTGAGTGGATAATTGATAGAACCAACAAAGCACTGGGAAGTCAACAAGAACAAGATAAAGCAATCATAGGAATACTGGATATTTTTGGGTTTGAAATATTTGATGTATTTTTTCATTTTATATTTTAGAATAATGGATTTGAGCAACTTTGTATCAATTATGTCAACGAAAAGCTGCAACAAATCTTTATCGAGTTGACTTTGAAAGCCGAGCAAGAGGAATATGTCAAAGAACAAATTCAATGGACCCCCATCAAATTCTTTAATAATAAAATCGTATGCGATCTGATTGAAGAAAAGAGACCACCAGGAATATTCTCATCTATGAATGATGCATGTGCTACTGCTCATGCGGATACAGGAGCAGCTGATAGTTCATTCAAACAAAGATTAGATGGAATAAGCAACCCTCATTTAAGTACTAGGGGAGAATTGTTTTGTATCAAACATTATGCTGGTATTGTAATCTAATAATGGTTTTAGGTGACGTCAATTACAGATCGGAAGGTATGACGGATAAAAACAAAGATCAATTATCCAAAGATATTTGCGTTTTATTCAAAACTAGCAGCAATCAATTTCTGCAAAATTTATTCCCGGAGCCTATTCAAACTGATAATAAGAAGAAGGGTGCTACTGCTAGTGATAAGATTAAAGTATAGTCTTACACTTCATTTTCATAGACTTCTGCCGCTGCTTTAGTTGATAAACTGATGCAATGTCAACCTTCTTATGTGAGATGCATCAAGCCTAACGAAACCAAAAATCCAAAAGATTTTGAACATTCCAAGGTGTTACATCAAGTCGTTTATCTTGGATTATGCGAAAATATAAGAGTAAGAAGAGCAGGATTTGCATATAGACAAGTAAATTTAAAGTGTTCATTCTGTAGACATTTGATAAATTTCTTGAAAGGTTTTATGTTTTATCTCGAAAAACGTCTTATGCTGGAGAATTGACATGGACTGGGTCTGCACCAGAGGGTTGTAAAGTCTTGATGAGAGAAACTAACATCGATCAAGCTCAGTGGCAACTTGGCACATCCAAAATATTCATCAAGAGTCCTGAAATTATGTTTGAATTAGAAGCTAAAAGGGATAAATATTGGCATACCATGGCTTCCGTCATTCAAAGACAATATAGATATTATCTTAGAATGAAAAATACTAAAGCTGCCATTATTCAGAATTTCTTCAGAAAGAATAAAGAGAAATTGATCTATTATAAATTAAGAAAAGAATCACAATCCATATTCCAAAACAATAAACAAAGAAGAAGATTCAGTTTGATCGAACATAGGCTGTTTTATGGCGATTATTTGAATATAAATTCAAGACTCAACCCTTTAGCTCAAAATATACGATCCATTTGCTCTATATCAGACTCTGAAAAGATTTATTTCAGTTGTAATATTCATATTTTGGTATCTAAGCCTTTAAGATCAAGCAAGTTAAGTTCTAGGACCTTGATCATGGTACTTTAACTGTTAAATATTTTAGACAAGAACCTCTGTATTTGTATTAGAAAGTTCTAAAGAGAAGAAATTAGCTCAGTTGAAATTATATAGAAAAATCGAAATCAATAATATCAATTCTATTAGTTTATCTACTCGAATGGACGATTGGATGGTAATATTTTCTGGACTTATTTTTAGTTTTTGCATATTTTTGGAGAACATGATATCATCGTTATGACTGTTTTGAAAACAGAGTTTGTGACGCAGATCAAGGAAATCAAAAGGGGGATAACAATCAAATTCAATGACAAGTAACTTCTCAATTACTGAATCAATAGTATCGAATATAACAAGAAAAACAACAAGAAGGGAAATATCAAGTTTGCTCAATCTAATGATGTTATTGGCGCTTTTAAGAGTAACACAGTTTCCATTGCTGACGGCGAATCTCCATCTTCAGAAATTCCAGAGTCTGATTTCCAATCTCCATCCAATATACCCGAAAAACGCCCGCCTATGCAAAATAAAGCACATATCGGAATGTCTAAACCTGCTTTACCTCCACCCAAAATACCATCGATCAAGAAATACAAGTCATTGTATCCATATCAAGCAGCAAGAGATGAAGAATTAAGTTTTGATGAAGGTGATGTATTAGTTTTGAAACAAGATGATGGTGGTTGGTGGTTATGTTCTGATAAATTTAACAATGAAGGCTGGGCTCCGTCGAATTATCTAGAAGAAATGAAAGAGGTTAAAGCGCCAATTCTTCCACCTTTGCCACCTAAAAAACCTGTTGCGTCTCCTATGGCAGAAGTAATCTTTATAATTTGATATTTCTAGAAAACATACAATGAAAATACGTCTATAAAGCCTCCTGCTAATGATTCGCATTGTACATCTCGTTTATTTATAAATTAGATTCACCTGCTACTCCTGCGTTCTCAAGTAAGTCCGTTATCCCTTCTAAGCCGGTGATCCCTCAGAAGCCGATGATAGGAAACAAGCCACCAATCCCAAATAAACCAGCTATTCCATCGAAGCCTGCAATAAATCCTGGGGGATCAAAAGCGGATAATGATAGCCCAGTATTTTTGTATTTTATTTTTAGCCTCTTTCTTCTAGACAGTTTGGTAGACCTACTCATCCTCGTTGTAGTAGAAAACCTTGATTTATTTTTGATTTTATAAGTTTCATTACCTTTTCGATTTTATAAAATGATTTGTAAAAGCAATCAGATCTATTTAGTTTCGTTACAACTCGGCTTTTATTGAAAATTATCTGGGGTTGATTTTGGCAAACTGAGATATGGGACAAAATTTTTGAAGTCTCGGTTATAATTCTTTCATATTAGCGCATCATAGTGAAAATATGTTGAGAAAGCAACTAAAATGACAAGGAATATAGCTAAGAGATATTTTATGGATAGTAAAGTTGATAAATACATAAATTTATATTCATTCTTACTATTTTATGCATTCAAGAAACTAAAATTTCTCGACCAATTAGAATAGAATTGTTTCGAAAATTTTGTCCCATATTAGGGCGTTCCGGGCAAAGAGACACTCGAACTTTGTTTAATTACGCCTTTAATAATATCAAGACTTTTAAATTAATTTATATAGACTACAAGCTTTATTTATAAATAATTATATTTTGAATATTATCATGAATAGCTTGCAAAAATTAAAAGATTTAATTTCAGATAAAGAACAGCGGATTTTCATCAAATTTGGCCTAATCTTGGGACACAGTTCTGGTATAATTCATAAAGAATTAGTTGAATCTATTNGGATTTTCATCAAATTTGGCCTAATCTTGGGACACAGTTCTGGTATAATTCATAAAGAATTAGTTGAATCTATTGGTAATAGTAACTATAAACTAAATACAGTCAAACGTTTAGTTACTAAGCTTAAGAGAGGCTATAATGTGGTCGAAGATAGCTGAGGAGGCAATAGAAGTGATGTCTGGAAAAAAGAAAATGTAATAGATAAAATTAAAGAATTGTTGGCCTAAACTAGAACATGGTCTTGCCTCGAACTTTCCATGTGGGTGAATTGTAGTAAAATAACAGTATTTCGATATTTAACAGAAGATTTACAAATGAAAAAATTATCAAGTAAATGGGTACCTCATTTTCTCACAGATGAACAATGAGAACATAAAGTGTTAGCATGTAAAAACAAAATGCAACTCTTATCGAGACAAAATAGTCTACTTAATCGAACTTTGGCAATAGATGAAACTTGTGTGTCTTTATACATGCAGCCCCAACGTGAACAGATTCGATCTTGGAGAAATAAGAATGAAGACACACCTGGATTTGTACTTCAATTTAAATATGAAAAAAGAGAATTCTAATATTAGCAATGGATTTTCAAGGTGATACTTATTGGAGGTTCTGTGCTCCTAAAGAGACTGTAACTTCAGATGTCTATAAAAATNAACAGATTCGATCTTGGAGAAATAAGAATGAAGACACACCTGGATTTGTACTTCAATTTAAATATGAAAAAAGAGTGTACTAATATTAAGCCGTTTTACGCAAAAAGGTAAGCGAAGTTTAATTAATAATAAATATGCAAATTAATATCTAGTGCCAAGATTTATATATAATATTTTCTATAAATTAAGCTTTATTTTTAAAGTTTATTTTTTAAATTACTATAATGGATAACTTGCAAAAATTCAATAACAGATAAAGAACAACGTGTATTTATCAAATTTGGAGTAATTCTAGGCCACAGTTAGGAA
>NIPM01002057.1:0-19395 GCA_002738285.1 Holacanthella duospinosa | reverse complement strand
CGTCCGATAGGGATTACATTGGGGTGGTAGGGAGTGAATTGGGACGTTAAGGGGGAAGTAAGGTTATGCCCGGGGTAAGGTGACGTCGGGGTAAAGTAATACCCAGTGTTCCTTTGGTTTGTTTAGAAAATGCAAGTTTTGCCATTGATAGTTCACGCATTGTCTAAGATTATATTCAACCAATTAAAAAAAAAAATTTTTTTTTTCTTGTGCCTACCAAATAACCATCATTGTGACGCTTGCTGTGATTTTGTAGCCTAAACAATTTCAAAGGCAGAACAGACGCTGCACGTCGTAAAGAAAAATTGGACAAGAAAGAAAAAAATTAAAGACAAAGAGCTCTTCACTATATGTTCTTATGTCTTGACTATTGATTTCGAGTCAGTCAAACTTTGCACACAACTCTATCTACTAAAAGGCGAAGCTTTACGTGCACAACTTCAAAGTTTATAATTGGGTACTCACCATTTCTGCGGCTGCTTTTGAAATAAATCCTAAGGAGAATGTGTTGCCTCAATTTATGCAACTTCTTTGATTGAATAGCTAGAGAAATACTATGAAAATGAAAAACCTGTCATCATTTATAATGATGGATGTCCAAAAAATAAACTCAATTTTTTTGAACGCGCTCTACTCCATTTCTCAATCACCAAGAATATAATTATCAATTATCACAAAAATATTTTCTGAAGGGGTTTACTCAGATGAAGTATGAGTCAGTGTACAGTGCTGTCGAAACGAGGTTAAGGAACCTAAATTCTTTCGCATAGTGATTATGAAACTGCATGTCACGAAGCAAGAACAGAGCTCCAACCTTTCGATGTACATGCCTCACCCATGATTTTTTAAGGTTATTCAAAATCGATGAGGTACACGAGTCCATCCGACTGGGCAACAAGTTTGGAGAGCTAGTAGTGGTTGACATAAGATGCATCATGTATGACCCTTCATTTTCTACAAGCTAAATTATGGAGACTGTTGGGCAGAGTTCCTACGAATATCAAAAAATGGAAATACGGAAACAAATTTTCCAAAACTGAGTAATCAACTGTAGGAAGTGGGGCGATTTGCAGACCGTAAAATTATTGCTTCCATGAGATTGTAACAATTGTCAAGAAATAGATTTTGCAAAAATTATCATTAAATTGATAGATTAACTACATACTTGTAAATTATTTGCTTAAAAGTTTCTTAAAAGTGCAAGTTCAGTTCTTATAAAGTTCTAATAAATTTATATCTAGATCAATAAGGTTGTGAGTGTATCAATTTATTATTGTGATAGAGGTGGCGGTTCAATTCTTGCAGTTTGATTATTATTGGTTTAGCACTAGGAGATAAGACTTATTTCTACAAATTATGTTCCCTAATGAATTGGGAATGCATAATCTGATACAGATATCAGAATCCTGTATTGTTCCCTAATAGTTCTCGAGGGGAGGGGTTAAAATGCACAACAGGGAATAATTTTACACTATCTGAAGAGCGTGGTAACGACGAGAGATTTAACAATTGACAAGACCAAACTAAACTTCTGACAACATAGTTTAGCAATTGATTAGACTATCAACCGCTTGCGAACATGTGTGGTTTTGTTGCGGTATCTACTGTGGTAATTAGTTTATGACGTAAGCTTACTTCAAGAGTTTCAAGGCCACTGATCAATAAACTTTATTTTGGATCACCTGGAGTTTGGAAGATAGCCTTTGTCATAAATTTGACACTAGCATATACACAGTACCAAGGCAGATTATGTTAAAAATATCTTGCTAACCGAGTCTAATGTGTAGTTTTTCATTTTTCGATAAATTATACTGTTTGCATCAATTTCTATACCAATCAAATTACAGTCCACCTTGGTTATAAGAATGATAAATATAATAAAATATCTGATAAAATGAAGCGCGATTCGTAATTCAGTATACCGAAGAGGAATAAAATACAACGTTAAACCCTAACCTATAGTAGATATCGTAACGTGAACCAATTTTTACAGTGTGTTATCATAAGTATAGTCGAGATACATTGTATTAATTAATGAGATACAGAGAGAACCAACAGGGATGTAACAGGGATACCCGTCCTTCACCCTTAACCCAGAGTCCCACACTTCACATTTGGGCAAATCGCCCACACATTCAGCAAATAATAAGTAACTCATCCGCTAATTTACACAAATGTTGGCGGAATCAATGAACCTGACGTTTTCAAAAACAAACATCAGTTTACCTTGGTGTTGACTTGTTTGCTCAAAGTAAGCCCCCAAGCATACCTAAGCAGTAATTTAATCATAGAATTCATTTCTAACATTTTTAAGCATTTGTGGGTGATTGTTAACATGCGAAACAAATTATAACATGCGTAGTGGTATGTGGGTCTAATTTAGCTGCTGCTTTAACAGCTGCTAAATTCTCCTTACCTTAGAATAACCTTAGAATTAAATGGAAATTATGATTTTACATTTAACCAAAGATTTCCCAACTTTTAACGACCGCTTGTGAACTTAAATTTATTTATTCTAAGTAATTTTACCGATGACTTACCAGTAACAGGTTTGTTTCGGCTCTTCGAAATTTCATCTAAGAGCGAGAACCTTGATTCCATTCTGTCAATGATGCTCTTCACAGTGACTCTATGACCTATTTGATGATTAACAGTTGCTGGATGAGCGTTGTACCTATCCATGATGTGTTAATGTGACTCAATGAGGGTATTTGTAGTGATATAAAAAGTAATAATAAGTACCCTTCAGAGACGGTGATACATGTTTTCTTAGTCAATTCGGGTCAAACTTGGGTCACAATATAAAGTTTTTCTTGTAATTGTTTTACTGTTGTTGAATGTGTGGGAGATTTGCCCAAATGTGAAGTGTGGGACTCTGGGTTAAGGGTGAAGGACGGGTATCCCTGTTACATCCCTGCTGGTTCTCTCTGTAGATGCAAAACTTCTACTAGTACGTGTAACAAACATTTCACTAACCTTTCCTTCTGTAGGTTTTTCAAATACTTCAATGGCTTGATAGATTTTTGTTTGGACAATGAGGATTGCTACTAAAGCCAGAATCAGAACTCCCATTTTCAACTTTATATACTTTAGAATGACAACTTCTAAAATCTACTTCACTATTCGCATTCCAAGAACTAATTAATGTTACATACTAAACAATGATTCCAGATGTTTTCACAAAAAATTTTTTTTTTCAAACACGTACACGTATGGCTTCTCTATTTAATATGAGGTGTTGATCAGTTTCATTATTTTATCATAATTTTCAGTCTGAACTAATGAACTGGAGTTTTATGCAACACCGTCGGTCTGTTGCCCATTCGTACGCCATATTCTCAAAAAGCTATCTATCTTGCATATCTCTAAACTATAACTTGAGATTATACGGTTTAATTCTTGCACATACTATGCCATCCGTTGGGTACTAACTACTTACAGAAATATAGCTGCATCTCTCAGATAAGTCTTAAACTTATACTGTGTTATCGCAAGTCTGATATCGGTATGCAAGTAACTTTTCATAAAACTGACTGCCTCACATACCAAACTTGTATAAGAGTGTAAATACGTAGTTTCACAACAAACGGTAGTAGAAATTGTTTTAACTATATAGTTACCTGTTTCTAAATTTTAATTGTAACAAACAATTTAAAGTTATATATATATTTACTGTTTAATTAATTTTACATTCGCCCTATCAAGAGCGAAGGAAGGTGAGAAACTCCGACAGCATTTATCAGGGTTTTCAGCTGAAGAGATATGTTTGCATGACAATCACTTTTACTAGATAGGTCTAGCGCCAACCCCCTAAGGATACAACTGAATCCTTCCCCACATCCATTTTCGCTTAATTCTACTGAACCTCTGAATGGAGATTATCTAATGACATTAATTTTCTTCTGCTGGAAAAATTTTATCTTTGCATATCATGACATGGGTCATGATATCCAGACTCCTAATCATGAAGGTATGGACAATCTGTCTCGCAGGCTTAGTCAATGTGCTTAAGGACTGCGAGACCAACAGAACAGCTGTTGTACCAGTCCTAGATTGTTAGTTTAGTTCCAGAATGGTACCCGAATGAAAATCGGTAACCACTGCACAATAACCCAAACGACACAATAGGCAAATGTTTTGTCGGGCCACCCTAGGTTGGATAATTTGAACTTTACGTGTGTCCTTAGTCTGTTAAGAGTAACTGCAGGTATTACTCAAGACAGGAAGAACAATTCGATCCTGTGAGATTTTCACATTTTTTTTATCACCGATTCGTATGCTTTTTTTGATTCAATTTTATTTTGTTTCCTTTTCTGCTTGGTTCTGTGCTGTTCCGTTTCCAGAATGAAAGAAACTGTGGCAGTTGGCTCAGTTTTCAGGGAGAGGGAGTCTAGGAATGAGTTTATTATTCTATGCCATTACAATTTCTCTAATTTCAGGTTCACGCCACTTTTATTTGCTAGTCTTCCTAACATTCTTGAAATTTAACTTTTCTCTTCGTCTTCCAGTTTCTCCATTTCTTACAAACTTGTTTCTTCAAAACCGACTTAACAAATTTCTATCGTTACTCCGTAATTCATGTGTTCATCATTAGACGTCTCTTCTTTTTCAATCATCTCACCTTCTGTGTTCGCGGGTTCTACGATGTGCTGCTTATAATTCCAGTTTACATTACTTGTTTGAATTCAATGAATCAGGGATTGAAGCAACTGCGCATTATTCTAGCTTTGACTTTTTGCATTTTTTTATTTCTCCACCTACTTCTACCAAGTAGTGAAGATTGAAAAAAATTTCGCTGGGTGCCTAAAAGCCTTCGCAGTGTTCCCCCATACGTAGTCATGAATCCCCTGTAATACAGTAGATCACGCTTGTAAGACTGTTTAGGTTGGGTTATAAGCCATTTTTTGGAGTTTATTGTTTGAAGCAAACTCATGGGGAAACAACGTTCTGTAAGAATAACGCATGTAAGACGAAAGCAAGTTTAAGTCGCAAATTCTAAACTTCTGATTTGAGCAGGATGGCGCTTCTGTAAATCAAAAACACGCAAAACTGTACGTCTTACTTTAATATTCATTTTTGAATCTTTCCTTGTGTGGTGTATAAAAAATTTCTCTTATAAATTTCACTTAATTGTAATCAGATTACTGATTACATGATAAAAATCAAAAATTGGTAATCGATTATTAATCATGATTACATTTTGGAGTAATCATATCATGGATTAGTAATCTGTAATCAGCAATCATAATGTAAGGCAAATATGATTACAATTTTTGATTACTTTGGACTTTTATTTTATACATGGAATAAAATTCTAATATTGAATTTTTTCAAATACAGAGGAAACATGAGTTCCCTCGTCATCGTCCTCATCACCCTGTTCCTGTGTTGCTGTTTCCCTCATCTCAAGAAACAACAACACCAGGAAAAACAAACCACCATCTCATCTTCCCTTTCTATTTCAAAAGTAAAGTAAAGCAACCCTCCCTAGTATAAGATATATATAGTTATTATTATTTCTATTTACTGATATTAGTTGTATGTGCGTTGTCGAGAGACAACGCCCAGATCATTCCATAGTCTTGAGGAAATAACAGCTCTGCTGTGTTCCTCCATTTTTGATTTTCTTAAATTCATTTATTTATTGATTTTTAAATAACGTAAAATTTAAAAATTAGTGACCTGGTGACCCGGCTACCTCTCTCCACAGGACCTATCCTTCATCCATCCTCTCAATCATCCCTAAGGACCTTATTAGGACCCTATACCACATCAATACTATTTTGTTGTTGGATTCAAAAACTAATGCTGCAATTTCAAATTATAAAATAAAGTGCTAAAGTTACTACAATCCTTCGTTCGTTGTACTTATTGCTTTAACTACATCATGAAACTTCTTGCACAAGAATTGAATTGATGAAATTTTTGGGTAGACGCGTTAGTTGTGCCCATTATATTTATGAGTGTCTGTATAAAAATTTCCTTGATCTTCGTTCCCAAGATACTTCCACCCGAACATACTTGAATTATGAATTATCATCTTAATGCTAATGTACAGTGTGTATTAGTAACGACTGAACAGGGATACCTATACTCTAGCCAACCCTCACCCAATCCCACCATCAGTTATGGGCAACAAATCTGGCTACGGGAGTGACTTCACAGGAAGGGATGATACACTGAACGAAGATATCCGAATTTAACCTACGTTTTTCCATTACACACTTCTACGCATTCCCTTGTTACTGTTGTATTTTATCCATATCTCACATTTCGCACCATCCATTATTTGCTGATAATGGGTCGATTGGACAGCGGTAATGGAATTTTATAATAATTACAAAAAGATTTGGCGGAAGCCCCATGGTCCGAATAAATACGCCGAAAAAAAACAAAGGAGACTCAAAAATCACTAATTCGCAAAAGACAGAAATTATTAATTAATACTTATACCAGTTATCAAACAAATTTTCATCCTTTTCCGCTTGACTTAAATAAACTGCGAATCGTTGCCCATAACTGATGGTAGGATTGGGTGAGGGGTGGTTAGAGTGGGTATCTCCGTTCATTCGTTACTAATACACACTGTATAAAGCTAAGCTAATATACTGGTGCTAATGCCAAAGTTGTATCTAGAAACTATTTTTTTGAGAAAAAATTTGGTTCTGCTAAAAATGTACTCACTCAATTATGTTCACCAAAAATTTCATTAAATCTTGCGCAAGATGTGATTGGAGCGCAAAAGGAGATATAGTTACCCAAATGTTTCATCTTTCAGCGAATATCGCTTAAGCTTACTTTGTCCTAATCTTATTTCCAACTACCGAAACAACTTGAAAATACTTGCCATCTAATATTTTATATAATTTTCAAAATTCTACACTAACACTTTCAGCTGGTTCAGCATACAAAGCAATTTGTATTTCAAGAGTGGGATGAATAATTTGGAAAAATGGTTCTATTTAAAAAGTATCACGGTACTCCACTGCTCTAAAAACAAAAGTCAAAAGAAGTAGAAATCAAGGACAGAAAAGTTTTGTGTTAGAATAAAATGATTTGGAATGATTTGTTTCAGCAAGAATGAAAAAAGTAAGAAATTCCTATATGACGTGATTGTTTTCGTTTGTTCATCATAACAATATGTAATCATGTAATCATATAAAATAATTTAGGGCTTTGATTACTTGATTAAGATTACAAGTCCGCAAATCCGTAATCAAACCCAGTTGACTATAGATTACTTACAGGGGTTTAATTATAGATTATAGATTAGTAATCTGTAATCATAATCTCCATAATCATTAATCATGTACTCAAACCTGCTCTGATATTTTGCCAGAGTCAAGATACCCGATTTCAAACCCCACCACCGACCACGAAAATCCACGACACAGCCCAGCCCTTGGAATTAATCGGAAAACATTATAATTAAACTTACGTCTGCTACCCATTCGAAACGAAAAGACACAGCCCAAACAGCAGCGCAGTTCGCTTATAAGAAGACCCATTTCACTAAAAAAAATCAGCTATACTGAGTTCTTGGGTTTCTGACAAGTGCCGGCATCGGCAAACAACTAACCTAACACTAACAACCTAACACTAATACATTTAGTTGAGACAGGAATCAGTTGTTGCTGACGAGTCAACAGTTGAAATCTAGAGTATCAACCTTTATTTGGATCGTTATCCCTCTAGATATATTAAGGATGAATTCAAACTGTAAATTTTTAATTGAATTCCCTGATGATATGAGAAAGTTATTTAGATGATTTCTTTAGATATCGAAGTGAGATCCTTATTAGCTCTTGGCGATCCTATTTATATATTTTCAAAACCAACCAAAAGCAAGTGAAGGGTTACTGGGATACTGCCTTGGCTTGAAATGCCGATGCGTTATTCCATTGATTTTTTGTTAAAATTCATTATTGTTTCTCCAATGACAAGGATGGGAGTTCATAAACTCCAGGAAAAATGATACTTTGGCATTATTTTGGATTGATGGAAAAATTTTGAGGTTATTAGGATGCGTTTCTTAAGTGTTGCTCGTTAGCTTCTTCTTTTATTTTGTTTGTAGGTTCCTCTGAGGGATGGAATTGTAGTTTTCTGTAATGAGAGGAAGATCCTTCTAATCCTCAAATTGGTGTCTATGTGTTATTAGGTGTTGTGTGGGTAATGTGGTGAAATTTTGCTGTGTGATGCTTATTAGAGTAGATGATATTGATGTGCTTGAAGAGGCGGATTAGGTGGTGTCCTAGGGCGTGGTGTGCCGTGGGAGTTAGCTGAAAAATGTAGACATTGAGGTTGACGTGTAATGAGGCTGTAGTGTACCTGTACTGTAGTGTTGCTCCACGTATTGAAGCAGTGGATCCTCTGCGTCTACCTTCTGTTGTTGATCTAGTCCGTTTATGCTGAGTTTTGTGCATGTGAAGCAGTATTGTTCATGTTTTGTTTCATAGGTTAGAATGGCGTTTTGAAGTTTTAATACCTTTACACGGGTTTCAAGAGGTCGAATGTGTTCGAAAATGCTAGTTCTTCCTACTTTCATACGTTGGTGTAAGTGGAAGCGGTTACAATATTGTAGTCATATTCCTATTGTATTGTCATTATAGTTGCAGTATGTTGATGGTTAAGTGAACGAATGATAATTTTCTAAAATGTAATTTATTTATTTAGTTGATCATGCTGATATTTTTGGTAGCGTCAGAGTGAAGAGATGAAGAAGCTGATGATTCTGATAATTGGATGTGTCGAAAACCTTTGGCTGGGTGTTGTGTTGATTCTTCTCTGGATCACGGTTTTGTATCCAATGGTTCGGCGCACGGTTGAATTCCAGATGTGTAGGTCAACTGGTAGGCCGCGTTTGGTGTGTCGAATGGTTGATGCTGTAGGGTTCCGAATGACTCTGACTCAGTGACTCTGAGTCATAACTCTGAGTCACGTGACTCTTACTCTGACTCATCGATTTCTCGGAGTCACTGGTTTTTTTTTACTCTGACTCAATAAAGAAATGGGAGTCACTGAGTCGTGATTCTGAGTCACCTCATTCGTGACTCTGTGCTTTTCCAAAGTGACTCTGAGTCGTGACTCACTAGGAAGAGTCATGACTCCCAAGCAACAAAGCGTTACTGCTTACATCTTGCCTTTTTTGTACTAAAAAATTCTTTTCAACTCCCGTACCTCAACAAATCTAACAGTGAGAGTTTGCTGCCGCGCGGCTAGTGTTTAGTTTGAAGCACACTTGTAACTTACACCATTACGCATCGAAATCCGACTCAGATTTTAATAAAAATCTAAACTCAACGCTTCTAAAAATTCCAACGCACAATCGGAATCGAAGTAGACAATAGCCATTTGAAATAGAAATGTAAGTCGAAATAGATGATTTTAAAGAACCATAAAATCTAAAGCATAATTCATAATTTTAAATAGTTTAGATCTAAATCTATGATTTTAAGTTTCTCAAAATCGAAATCCATAACATTTCAAGCCATCGAAATTGAAATATACTAAAAGATCTGGAAATAAGTTTCAAGCGTTATAATAAAACGGAGTTTTCTTAAGATAGACAAAGTTTTATACTTGAAAAAAATTAAAATTCATAATTTTAATGTGCTCGAATTCGAAATCCGTTATTCGAAGAAGATCCAAATTTAATTCAACTTTTCAGTCGAAATTGAAATCGAAGTTTAAGTCACTGCACAAACTGTAAGCTAAATCGAAATTCAACGTTAATCATTCGAAATCGAAACCCAAAACTATTCAGTCATTCGAAATTTTTCAAGATAATTTAGAAGTGCACTGTTTGATAATTAGGCAGTAAAAAAATGAGTTAATTGAACAAAGTCAATAAAATAACAAAAGCTCAAAAACATCATTCTGATGTGTTCAATCATCGATTATTTTGATAGAGTTGACACAAAGGATAAGTATAAATATTGCACGTAAGGTAATTTAATTTTAAATCGGATCAAAAATAAAGAAAAATTTCAAAAATTTATTTAAGAGTCTTTAATCGAAAAGAGCAGGTAACTTAGCGTCTTTCTATCACTCATTTTGAGTTTTGAATACGCATTATGCTCATTTTACTGTAAAAAGAAAAATATAAAATTTCTGTGAATCTGAGTCACTGAGTCATGACTCAGAGTCACAGAGTCATGACTCTGAGTCACCTGACTCTGACTCAAGCTTCAGGAGTGATTCTATAAGAGTCACTGAGTCAGGTTCACTGAGTCATTAAAATTCATGACTCTGACTCAGTGTAAAAATGGGAGTCAGTGAGTCATGACTCTGAGTCACCTGACTCTGACTCTGAAGAAAGTGGGAGTCATTCGGAACCCTAAGATACAGGTCTCAATTCGGATTTTGGTTGTACACAATGGTGTTTTTCGGCCTTTAATTTTTTATGCAACTGTTGGGAAAAAATAGTAGTTGAAGAAGTTTCCCTTACCGTAGGTTGGACGTTTGTTATTTCTTCCTTCTTAGTTTATAATGACTTTCTCCTATTGATGTAGAAGAACATGTCGTGCAAACTGCCGTAGATGTATTTATCAGACTGTTCTAGTGTTATTTTCACAGACGCCATAAAATTCAAAACCAAAGTTTCACATGAGATTTGGTTTTATTGGGCTCTTTGGTTAAATCCATTGTCCGACACCTACAACCATACATGGGTATTCTGTGTGTTATATGGTTTAAATGTGCAAAGTGAATTTTAGCCGGTTACTTTGTATAATACTAAATAGATGGGGAAATTACAAATGTGTGGAAAGATGCCAACAATAGAATTTTGTCCTTCGTTCCGCACTTGTTAAATTCTTATTGAATACTGGATTCGTATTTTTCATGCGTCCGTTCCAATCAATCAATGATATTAATTGTAGAGTTTATTAAATAACATTTACATCAACTAATATCTATAGTTTTCAACTTAAAAGGTATTGTCGTTAATCTTGATATTGTGGTTAGTTATGGCTGGTTTTGACAGTCGAAGACCTTCTCGAAATTCTCTCGATACCGAACGAGCTGTCAGACTGTGGATCTGCAAATGAAGACGACATAAAATAAGTCAACCTACCATATTTAACAGGTTGAATTTTATTCATCTATTCATTTAATGTACAAATTTAAATCCTCGTATTGCTAAGTAGTGTCAACTATTGACACATTGATTTGTAAATAAAGAACGCATGCACATTTTATAGTTATTTTTAAATGAAAGCGAGACGTATTAATGTGCTTCAAAATGTTATTGGAAACTTTTTAACTGAAAAATTTGTTACCGCTGGTTCTGGGTCTCGAACCCAGATACACCGTTTTCGATAACAAATTTCTCAGTAAAATAGTTTCCAATTAAACTTTGAACCACATTAAATACCCCTCCTTTTCTTTCAAAAATAACTATAATATGTGCAAGCGTTTTTATTTACAAATCATAAACTGCAACAAACGCGACTTTTTGCCATAATTTTATCAAATAGTGTTGCGACTGAAGTAATGGAGACGAAATGTCCCCACTTCCAAAAAATGAAAAAGTCGAAAACAAACAACACAAGTTACTGAAAAATTGGTCTCCAGAACAATTAATTGAAATCTAGATCGTTTAATATTAATTCTTTCCTAAACTAGTGAAATAGTCAAAATATTCATAACGAATTATGAAATTAATAATTTAGCGAGTTTTAATTCTTTAATAGATCATTTGTTTAAAGTGACCGCCATCCATATCCAAGCAACGATTTAGGGTGTAAAATATTTGTTTGACATTCTGTAACATTTTAGGGTTATAAGTTAGGGTGGCGATGAATATACCAATTATATCCTTGAGCTTTGGAATGAATTGTTGAAAAAAAATTTTATGGAAATTTTTTTATGTAACTGATAATTAAAACGATGTTTAAATGAAATTTTCTATACTGCCATGGACGGTTGTATCAGTTCAAGCTAGGATTGCTTTCTAAAGCCAACCCATTCCCAAAAATTTCAAATGTCACTTTTTAGATTTTCGGACTGTTACAATTTAAAACGTTCAAAGCAGAAGAAATAAGCATTTCTTGTTTTTAAATTAGGTATTTCTAATTTGTTTTTACTGATTTTTATGTAAAGTTGAAATTGGTTAAGTCATTTATTCGCTCATCAATAGTAACAAATTTTGGTGCCCATATTTTTGGATAAAAGTGTGAGGATTTCTAGCCAGCCACTAAATGTCCTCTGTGTATAACTTCAGCCAAGGTAATCGGAATAAAAGTTCTAAAAAATTATATATATATTTTTCTCATTGCCATTGTTTTCACAATTTTCAATTGTTGGAGCCGCTGGTTGCAATTAATCATTCAACGACTGAAAATTACTTGTTTGCATCGTAGCTTTATACACAACATACACAACTTCTGGATACGATATGAAAATTGGAAATCAGAAACTGATAATTTTAAATACAATTTACCTGTTGTTTGACAGATGTAGTTGTCCCAGGAGGTGGAAGTTTCCAAGCGTTACGTTTCATTGGTGAAATTTTATCCTCTGGTGGAGGGCTGCTAAATCTTTTAGCAAGATTTCTAACGGAGGGTAGGTATATTGCATCCTCTAATTTTTCATCAACTTCTAGAATATCTGAGTGAGCAATCGGTTCAGTTTTCTGAATTGATGGCACAATTTTATGAATATGATCTTGTTGAATTTTCTTTCCATCTGAATCATCTGATGATGATGAAGATGTAGAAGTTTTTCTATCTTTTGACTCACTACTGTTGACATAGTAGTCACGGCGGAATCTGTATTCATCCAATCAAAATCAGATAAATTAATACCAGTCAAAAGAGTTGAATAACAAACAAAGCTAATACCTATCAATGTTTTTCTGATCACCAGAAAAATCATCAGGATTCTTCTTATCTGTATTTCCTTCTTCTTCCAAACTTTTATTTGTTGTCTGGAGCATTGTTGTCTTATTCTCCAGTAGTCGTCTACTAAGATTTTCCGCATCATATGGATTATGTTTGAGAGGAACAGGGTGGTTCCATTTTTCAGTTTCCCTTTGAGCAATACTGAATCGAGCAATTTGTGGTTCTGAATCAGTAGAACCATCTGTACTACTTTTCTCAGAATTATCCAATGGCGTTGACTCAATTGTTACATTTGGGGCCTTTTGTTGATTGGAAGTATTATCCTGACAAAAATATTTAAAAAATACAATAAAGTATTAATATTTAACGCATTTGCAAGATAATTAATCAAAACTGGAGATAAGGTAGAAGTTAAAAAATTCTTTGAATTTGCAGAAAAGCATTTTTTAAACAGGTTTGTAGAAACGCTCCGCTGTATCTCGTCACACGAAAATTTGTCACAAAGTATTCGTCACAGAAAGTTCGTCACACGGAAAGTTCCTGATATCGAATGTTTGTCACACTGAATGTTCATCAAGTGGAAAGTTCGTGAGACAGAAAATAACAATTAAATATAAATAATAACAATATATAAATAATTTTGAACAAGCAATGTTGGAGGTTTGTATAAGTTAAATATTTTGTCGGTAGATTTGTACAGGTCATTTTGGTTATTTTATGTTACATTTTCAATAATGCTAATATTCTCTGAACTTTTAGAATTTTCAGGTTTTAGTAAATAAACTTCATTTAAAATTGAAATTTTTGATAAATTAAAATATTCGTTAAGTGATTTATTGTTAATTCATTCTTCATTATAGTCTCACTTTGATTTGTATCCCATTTTAGGTTTTGCTTACTCTTACTGTAAATTATTGTTTGATGAACAATCTTCAGTTATAAAAGTGCGTTTGATCAGAAAAATGATTCATAATTAATTCTCTATGAATTAAGTTTTCTTTTCAGGTAAGTTTTTCTAATAAAATTATTATTTTGATTTGATAAATTTTTTTGAAAATTTTTGTTCTAAAATTATGCAGAAACTTTTGAGGAACAACTAACTGCTCCTACAACCTTCCCGTGTGACGGTAATTTGGTTTTACAAACATTCTGTGACAAAGTGCCAAGCAAAAATAGATTTTACCGTATATTTTTCAAAAGAATTTTAGTCTTAATTGAATCTTAATAAAGCAAAAAATATATAAACTTTTAATTCTTTGCTTCTTCTTCTTGTTGCTCACTTTGAAAAGGAAAATAGATAAACTTGAGTGTCCTGTTTCTATTTACAGTACACCAGTACAATTACTTACATGTTTTTCAGCCTTTTTTGTAATCAACTCATGTATCAAATTACAAATAATGATTTTCACCATTCATTATTTTTCAAAAAGATGCTGCATGTGAGAAAAATTGTATAAAGTGAACATTTTAACAGGATCATTCGCAAAACAAATTTTTAGAGCATCTTTGCCTAGTTAGTATTAAACTGTTACCCACACATTTAGTTTCCTTAATCTCACCAAACACAAATGAGTATGCAAAACAAAAATAAATATTTCAAAAAGTTAAAATTTTATTCTACAAAATTTGCTTTTCGGCAAACAAAATAGAATTTTACCAATAAAGAGCAAAAATATAGGACATTTCGAAAAAACACGATTTAATTTTACCGGTTTGTACCCAAGCTTGCACATTTATCATCTTTGCCGCACTCGTTATAATGCATAGGTACAGCCCGATATTTTCATTCTCATTATCCATCATGGATCCAAGATAAATATAAAGTCGGGAAAATAGAGTGTAAATCGTAATGTAGTTATGCTATTTGAAAGTGAATAATATTTAACAGGAGTGGACGATTTTTGCTATCCATATGTTAATGTCGAGTATAGGCATTAAAAGGAATATTCTATTTTTTCTAGCCGAATTGGTCAACGGTTACTAAGGTCAAATTGAAGTTAAAGGTGAAGAAGTCTTTTTTACAATTAGGTTGTCATGGGTGGTTTTACCAAAAATTTCATAGCAACAAAAATTACAAAGTTGTTTAGCGTTTGCAGCTATGGAGAGTTTAGTGAAATGGAAAATAAACTTCCCATCCCAACCTAATGGTAAAAACCTCTCTGATTTTTAACTTCAATTTAAACTTCGAAACCATTGACCAGTATGACTAAGGAAAAACACCATAAATTTTGCAAATAATGTCGTTTTGTTTAACTCACTCGACGCCTTTTAGTATCCATACTTTTACTTATCCACACGCTAGATGCATAATTTTAGTGCAGAAGAGTACTACCGGTTGTGATTTAATTCATGGACTAGTTTACTGCGCAACTCAGGAAAATATAGCAAAACTGTAAATTCTGACTTTACAACTGAAATCTAGACTAAACCAAGACAACTAAAACTTCCTTATAGGCTCAACAAAGTCAGACGCATAGATGGGCATACAAGCATATTAAATTAGACTCATAAGTCTATTTTAATTGTACCGGGTAAGGCTGACTAATGACTCCCATTTTCTTCTGTGAGTCAGGTGACTCGGTGACTCACATTCGAAAGAGTTTTATAAAAATAGCAACAACCTTTAAACAGTAAAATTAAAGAGAATTAATTTTGACTCCAAATTTTTCTTATAAAATTAAGAGCAACAAGCGTAAATGTCATTTTGCGACCTATGAGGAAACGGAAACTGCAAAAAAAAAATAAAAAAAATTTAGGATGTGAGATTACTTTTTTAAAACCATTCCATATTTTTGAAAAGTTTTGATAAGAAATGATTTCAAAAAAGTAATCTAGGTAGGTCAAAGACTTCAAATAATTATTTAAAAAACATGCCGACATTTAAACCCTACTGTTTATGAGGTTGAATCTCAGCAAAAGGTGCATAAAATATTTCGTTTTGTTAACATTGAATCTCATATCCTAAAATTTTTATATTTTATTTTGGAGTTTCCGTTCCCTCATAGGCCGAAAAATGACGTTTACGCATGTTGCTCTTAATTGCATAAGGAAAATTTGGAGTCGAAATTAATTCTCTTTAATTTTATTGTTTAAAGGTTGTAGCTGATTTTTTTTAAACTCTTTTGAATGTGAGTCACTGGCTCACCTTACTCACAGAAGAAAATAGGAGTCATTAGCAGCTTTACCCGGTACAATTAAATTATACTTATGAGTCTAATTTAATATGCTTGTATGCCCATCTATGCGTCTGACTTTGTTGAGCCTATAAGGAAGTTTTAGTTGTCTTGGTTTAGTCTAGGTTTCAGCTGTAAAGTCAGAATTTACAGTTTTGATATATTTTTCTGAGTTGCGCATTAAACTAGTCCATGAATTAAATCACAACCGGTATGTACTACAACACGGTCACTCTATTTTGTAAACAACTGAGTTTCCTTACTTTTTTCTCACTTCTTTCAAATCTTTCTCTTCATATTTTAAATATTTTTCAAGAAATTGATAAATAATTAAACAAATAAAGAAATTGAAACGAATTTCAATAATGTTGCTATTAGAAGTTGTTACATTAGAGTGCGGATAGTTAACTGACTATGAGTTTCAATTTTTTATATTGTTGAGGTTGGAGTCTACAAAGAAAAATTAGATTACCTCATGTTGGTGTTGTAGATGTTCTAGTGATATCTGGGTGAATGTTTCTTTGTCAATTTGAATGGTAATATCTGCGGTAGTGGTTCCTTTATCTTGTATATCAACAAAATTAGTAATATCTTCCAACTTCGATGGAAGGATTGTAGGAAGGTTTTCATGTACTAAAAATGGGTTGTCATTTGTCCCATGATGGTGAGACATGACCACTTCATTCGCTTCTGCATCCACAACTATATAGCCTAGTGATATCATATCCAGGTCATCAAGGTCATCATCCAAGTGCTCAATATTTTCATCCCCAACGAAAATTTGAACACTTTCGGTGGGATTTGGTACAACCATGGTCACCGGAGCATAAATATTTTGGCGCAATTTTAGTAAGTCAAGTTTCCTTTTGAATAACCAATTCTGTTCCCAATCTGTCACATCTTGTTCAATTGTATTAAGTGATTCGGGTTCTTCTGTATCCATAGAATCGTCGTCTTCAATGTCTGTACTACTCCTGCTGCCATGCGCAGAGCTGCTATCCGTGTTGTAAGTTGTAGTAATTTCTTCAACTGATTCTTCAATCTGTGTTTATAAAAGATACCAATAGTGTTATGATTTTTTTCTAAAATACTTATAAATCAAACCCTGAAAAACTTATAACTTTTGTATTTAATAGCCATAGGCGAAATTGATACCTGAATTACTGTTTACTCAGAAATGAGCTGCAAAAGTGCGGAAATAGTAAAAAATCTTTATCATCTTAAAATTTTATTTTTAAGGATATATTCACCTGAATTTGATGTGGTACTGAATTTTCCATAGCCCAAAGAGAAGCCATATTCTCACTTCTTCTCACATCAGTCATGATTTCACCATCCCATGTCAGACGTTGTCCAGAGGAATTGTCAACGCTGGCACTACTTTGCACCCAACTTTGCGTTTCTGTGGATACAACAGTGCAATCAAGAATCAGATATACTTAATGCATTTATTGATACATATTTAAAAAAAATTATCAAAGTTGATATCATCATATCAAAAATTGCCGGCACACATTCTACGGTTTTAGGTTATTTGACTTTTCGGTCAAAAGATAACACTTTAGAGGATTAGGTAGAGGAAGGTAGCGAGGGTTACCGACTTTGAGTGAGAGGCCAAACAACCTATCACCAAGTAATACGAGTCCGGACCTGAACTATTCAACTGGTGTATTATTATGGAATTTTAGGAAAATAATTTGTTGTTTCGTAACCTTACAACTTCTACACATACCATTGTCACTACCACTCTCTGGTAGTTCGGCTGTTGTAGAGTCGCTGGAAAGTATGTCTACCAGAACGGCTGAGTCACTTGACACAGGTGATGATCGATTTCTCGACAGTTGAGTCTGACCATCTATTATGATTCGATTAATTATGGCTGTGGACAAGATGTCGGGATACGTCGTCGCGAAGGTCTCATCCTGACAAACTCTGTTGGATGTATTCAATTCTAAGGAATTCAGCTCCATTTTAGATGCCATTCTAACCTTTCCTAATAAATCTTTTAGTTTTCTCAACGCAATAGCTTCCCTTGTTCCATCTAGTGGTGAAAAAAGTAAATAAATTTTAACAAAATTTAGTATAAACTTAAAAACTTTGTAAATTTCATTTACCATTTGCTTTTAGATATGGCAGCAAATTTTCTTTTATTTCCAAACTTATAGCTTCGTGATATCGAGCAAAGATGAAGTCATCTAAAACAAGGATATAATATTGTCATTATGTATAGAATCTCTACAATGTGCTACATTTAAAATTAATAATATTATTTTGATTGGACAAACATAAGTGTTTGTAAGTGACAAAATTAAATTCCAAAAGAATTGTTGACTCAAAATTGGAATAAACTTCTTTGAAACAGAAAACAAAATTGATGCAAGCGCACTTTTTCAAATAGGCAACAAACAGTCCAGATTCGCACACCTTACTTTACTCCATTAATATTTCGTTATTAATTATGTTAGCTAACTCCTAATTAGTTTAAGGGAGTGTTAACTGAACAAATCATTTTTTGTTTCAATGTTATTTATTTATTTTTCAATTTTGACACATTTTACCGTCTGTTTCAACAAATTGTACCGGTTCAAGTTTTAATACTCACCGGAGTTAACATGATCTAAGAACCTAAGAAGCTTTAGATTAGGTATTGAAAACAAAAATTTTTTTTGCTATATTGCTACACTATAAGGGATCGGTTTTATGCAATTTATTCCATATTTTGCATTTTGTAATCTGCTTGACAAGTCATTTTCTGCAAATCACTACAAATAGGCTTACGAAAAAGAACCTATCTCGCATAGGAGTGTTAGAAAATTAAAAATTTTCTGAAAAAATTCACTAAATAGGTCAATTTTACCAGCAAAGTGAATCACGATTGTAAGTTGGAAGTGTCGTGAGTACAATGCAAAGAACAATAAAAGGATTTCGACAAAGTGATCAAAATCAAGGTGAGGAAGAAACCAGCTCTTAAATAGTCTCTCCATCTCTTTGTATGGAAATTTGGATAGAGAATATTTAAGAATGATTTCATAAGTTAAAAATTCTAAAAATTTTATAATTTTGTACAGCAAGCAGAATTGTTCACCCATTTATTATAGTGAGACTTTGTACTGGCACATTTATTGCAAATAATTATCGCGCATAGTAACTTTTCGGAACCTTTCAAATTTTCATTGGAAACAACTTATTTCAGTATTATCAGAAAAAAACTTGATTTGTCTTAATCTTTTTGCAATAATTTGTAACAATTGAAGGTATAGCATTATAAACTAAATTATAAATTCCAAGGAGAAGTGTGCTTAAAAATAACATTTAATAAAAACTTATCTTCTGAAAACATAATTTTCCTCCTTGTATCATAAAAAACCGGAATTATTACA
>NIPM01002056.1:0-11732 GCA_002738285.1 Holacanthella duospinosa | reverse complement strand
TAAATATTTTACCATCTTTCAATCATCATTGAAAACATTTCGTCATTGAAAACATTCTGAAAAAAATAATATAACTGAGGCTCTTCCCATTTCACATGAAAGAACTTTTACTTTAAGAAATTAATTTCTTTCACAAATTTTTTCGAGGTTATTGAGAACGCTAAAAGTTGGAATTTGAAAGAAAAAATAGGTCAAGAAATTTACCGACAATAAAAAGTTTTCAAAGTTTTAAATAATTTGATTTCCTCATATCCTTCTAGTTTAATCCAAGTAATAATTTTATAATAATTTTTTCCTCTCATTAGCACAAGGATTTATTACAATTTTTTAATTACAGTTCACCTTATGAATATACGTGAAACTAAATTAAATGTGGTTAGAGTAGTAAAACATGGTCTATAAAGTTCTCTGGATTTTTTTTATTTTATAAACTTTAAAATAATAAAATTTGTAAAATTCGTAAAATTTGTAAAATTTGTAAAATTTGTAAAATTTGTTAAATTTGTAAAATTTGTAAAATTTCAAAAAAAAAATTTTTTTTTTATTTTTTTTTTTGTGCACTAATAGATCAGCGGCGTTGCTTGGAACTGTTCGGAAGAGTTCGAAGCTCCTTCAGTGTCTCCATTTAGTCTGGAGTCATCTTCTAGTTATGTCATTACACGGATAGCAATCCCAAGACAAGGGACTGTTGTAAAAATCAATGTCCGTACCGTCCAAGAAATAGATGGCTTGATTTTTTATGTAACTGGCATGTCTTCCAGACCTGACTTTTTAGCTCTCCAATTACGCAATGGGAAGGTAAGACAAAAATAGAAAACTAATCATTTAATTTATTCCTCTACTTTTACAGCAATGAGATTCATTTAGTATAGCAACTGTTGTTTTTCTCTCACAATTTTCAGAATTTTTACTAAAAGTAATTATTTTATAAAAATTTTTCATGATTTAGGTTGTAGTTTCTTCTTTTCATTTTTTCAATTCTTTTGGTTTGTAAACAGCCTCAATTTGTGGCCGAAATGGGGAGTGGACCTGTCGAAATACGTTCCTCAATTTTGGTTACTGATGGAATCTGGCACTCTATTGTAGTTCAGGTGAGAGGTTACATTATTTTTATAATTTTTATTTTTATTTTTCACTTTTGTTAATTATTCAATGATAATAATACTTATACTAATATATGATAATTTCGAACAGAAATTTTAGTTAATTCCTAAAGTTTTTAGTTCAATTGAATGCTCATAATTTACTCAAAATTATTTTAGCCAATACATAAGTCTTTATATGAAAAATATATAAAAATATATAAAAATATATAAAAAATAATATTATAAAAATGTATAAAAAATAATATATAAAATTTTTTTTTTGTTTCCCAAGAATCAGATTTTTAATTAAATGATGATTGATTTCATTTATAAAAGAATAACTTCAAATTCTCAAAAAAAAAGATAAACTTTTCAACTATCCATTTTGTTCATGTTTTTGACGTGTTTTTTTTTTTAACTTTTTACATGATTTAATTACAAATTGTCTATTTATAACACTTCAACCAGTATTTTTGTAACCACTGGAAATTACTTTTGACCCATTCTCTATACTGAAGAAAGTATAAATTATTGTCAATTGAATTGCATAAAACAAATTTTTTTTTTGGTCATAATGTTTACAGTTTCTGAAAAATCATATGAAGATTAGATAATAAAAAATAGAAATTTTAATCAAGTGTCTGTGACAACTAGAAAAAAATTAGAATTTTTTTGAAAATTGCAATTTCGGAACATTCGTTTGCGACACCTTAAGTTCTCATATACATTGTCCCATAATAAAGTTCCGAAATTACAATTTTCAAAAAATTCTTATTTTATTCTTGTTTTAGCAAAGATTTTATTAAAAAAAAATTCTCCTCTCTACTTTCGCATGATCTTTCTGAAATCGTAAAAATAATCACCAAAAAAAAATTTATTTTATGGAGTTCAATGTTCAATTGACAATAATTTATGCTACCACGCTTTCTCCAACAAAGAGCATGGATCAAAAGTAATTATTTCCAATGGTTACAAAAATACTAATTAAGTTGGAGTATATTTATTTAAAACGGCCTTAAATTCAGTTATAATTTATTAATTTGATCAAATTACAATCAATATTTGAATTAAACTTCATACCATACTAACAAAATATCAATTACATCATTTTGTAAAAAAAAAATAAATAAATAAATAAAAAATGAATTAAATGCGCAGGGAACTCTTAAGAACGAAACAAATAATTATTAGATTTATAAAAAAATTGTTATTAAGTGATGAGAAAAACACAACTTTTCAACATAATGTCTGAACATGAGGAAGCATCTTGGACGAAATATGATTAAGCGCTACTATTAAGCGCTAGAGCGGAGTTTTCTCATTCCTTCCACGGATTTATTATCTTTTCTTTTGACATGGTCTATTATTATTATTTTCTCTTCATTCTTCCTGTCATTACTCTTATCAACTGTAAGTCCGGACAAGTAATTTATACTCATTAAACCTCTACTGTCTATCCTACTAACAAAAAGATCAGTCCAACATACAAAAATATATCTTTAATTTGACATATACGGACCTTAATTCCATGTTGCCCTTACTTTTAATCAACCTCTGATTCATCATAAGGATTTAGAACCAAACATACAACTATTTTCATCCTTTCCTATCCCTACACATTCCATTTCTTGACTTATTTCATCAAAATCCTCCTTATTTCGTATACATCAACAAATTTATTCCCAAGGATTTTCTACCAACGGATTATACTAGTAACTAATAGATACATAGATAGTAGTAGTGCCATTCCCAGAGAAATTTTAGTCTAAAAAAATGAGTCACAGAAAATTCCCCAACGCAAAAAAAAAACACTCCCTGTAAATTACGGACCAGGAGATATTTTGCATCCAAGTGGATGACTGATTAAAAAAAANCTGAAAAATCATATGAAGATTAGATAATAAAAAATAGAAATTTTAATCAAGTGTCTGTGACAACTAGAAAAAAATTAGAATTTTTTTGAAAATTGCAATTTCGGAACATTCGTTTGCGACACCTTAAGTTCTCATATACATTGTCCCATAATAAAGTTCCGAAATTACAATTTTCAAAAAATTCTTATTTTATTCTTGTTTTAGCAAAGATTTTATTAAAAAAAAATTCTCCTCTCTACTTTCGCATGATCTTTCTGAAATCGTAAAAATAATCACCAAAAAAAAATTTATTTTATGGAGTTCAATGTTCAATTGACAATAATTTATGCTACCACGCTTTCTCCAACAAAGAGCATGGATCAAAAGTAATTATTTCCAATGGTTACAAAAATACTAATTAAGTTGGAGTATATTTATTTAAAACGGCCTTAAATTCAGTTATAATTTATTAATTTGATCAAATTACAATCAATATTTGAATTAAACTTCATACCATACTAACAAAATATCAATTACATCATTTTGTAAAAAAAAAATAAATAAATAAATAAAAAATGAATTAAATGCGCAGGGAACTCTTAAGAACGAAACAAATAATTATTAGATTTATAAAAANAAATAAATAAAAAATGAATTAAATGCGCAGGGAACTCTTAAGAACGAAACAAATAATTATTAGATTTATAAAAAAATTGTTATTAAGTGATGAGAAAAACACAACTTTTCAACATAATGTCTGAACATGAGGAAGCATCTTGGACGAAATATGATTAAGCGCTACTATTAAGCGCTAGAGCGGAGTTTTCTCATTCCTTCCACGGATTTATTATCTTTTCTTTTGACATGGTCTATTATTATTATTTTCTCTTCATTCTTCCTGTCATTACTCTTATCAACTGTAAGTCCGGACAAGTAATTTATACTCATTAAACCTCTACTGTCTATCCTACTAACAAAAAGATCAGTCCAACATACAAAAATATATCTTTAATTTGACATATACGGACCTTAATTCCATGTTGCCCTTACTTTTAATCAACCTCTGATTCATCATAAGGATTTAGAACCAAACATACAACTATTTTCATCCTTTCCTATCCCTACACATTCCATTTCTTGACTTATTTCATCAAAATCCTCCTTATTTCGTATACATCAACAAATTTATTCCCAAGGATTTTCTACCAACGGATTATACTAGTAACTAATAGATACATAGATAGTAGTAGTGCCATTCCCAGAGAAATTTTAGTCTAAAAAAATGAGTCACAGAAAATTCCCCAACGCAAAAAAAAAACACTCCCTGTAAATTACGGACCAGGAGATATTTTGCATCCAAGTGGATGACTGATTAAAAAAAATTTTGCCACTATATTATTAAGTGCCGTAACTAACCAAAATTTTTACTTACTCTGAAGAAAATATCTAATAAAGTAAGATAAACTATAAAAAGTTAAATTCAAACCACGCAGATTGAAAATCCCAAGAGAAAAAATTAAGTCAATTGAATTTTTTGAAATGTGACATTTTCTTCAGGTTGCATTTTTATTGGGAGATATTTTTCAAACCAAATTTTCCCAGACTGATTTTATAGCGTCAACTTTTTGGGGTTCCATTTTCCCTACTCCTTTTTCTCTCGAGTAGCATTTTCTTAGGACTTGTTGTCATAGACTCAAGGAGTGTAGGATTTTGTAGAATTGTATAAAAAATGTAAGCTTGACAAGGCAAGTATCTCGAACTGTAACATTGAGATGAAAAAGACAATAGAATTGATTATCTTTCAGACTCCGACTCCCTGGTTTTTGTTCTTTCTTATTGAAAGGTCTCGCCATCCGCATTGTCTCTCATGGTTGACAATCAAAGTTGGACGTCAGATCCTCCAACACGTGGAAGTAGGCATCTCGATGTCTCTGAAATGGTCTATTTAGGTGGTGTCGAAGACTCACGAAAACCAAAACTTCGATCTATGGCTCTAATCGATCAGAGTTTCCGCGTAAGCTTTCAATCAGTTTATACTTTCTCTTTCCTGTTTCTACGATTTGATTTCCGCTTCCAAATCATCACAAACACAACCACCACATGCTAAGAATAAAAAAAAAAACCCTTATTCTCTTGCTTATTACCCGCGGGTTATTACGATGTTTTTCTATCTCATTTTTCCATTCCGGATTATACGAGAGGGTGGATTATCTGTATTATAAAAATCATGTCTGTTGGAGTGTTTGTCACTTTTATTGAAGACCAGACTGCATTGTGAACAGTGCCAGGATGTCCACTTTGGGTACAAATGGTCGACGTTACTTTTAAACTTCCAGTCGGCAATTCTTTGAATTTTAATTGTTTACATCTGGAGAAGTGTTTTGCATTATATCAGAGAAGTGCGGGTTATGATTAGTGTTCTTCATGACTCTGAGGCCGGAGTGGAAGTTTCGGAGTCTGAGTCATGACTACTGGAGTCGACTCCCGAGTCAAAAGATTTTCTTATGGTAAACGTTGATTTATTTTGTTCTAACTTTGCTTCAATTTAATATACTAAGTACCCTACGCCTAGTTATACTTTGTAGTTCAGAAATAAGTATGGAGGAGGTAAGTTTGATGTGAGTTAGAATGGAATGAGATAATGGAATGAGATTCTTACCTCCTAATTGTTTATAACATGGCTTTTGGAGTTAAAACTTTCTCTATATGTACTTACTTTTCGATTTTAGGGCATATCTTATGTGCCTAAATTACTGGAATTGAACTTCTGTTATGATACCTACGTTTGGGAAAACAGAGTTTAGAACCATCTGATTTGATAAAATGAGTTCCTCCCACGCTAAATTCATTACGACGGGTCTAAACAAACAAAAATTATTATTTAGTTCCAGTGTTCGCTAAATCCCCAATTTTTTCGTTCATCTCCCATTTTCCCCTGAAGAAATGAGATTAAGTGTGGTTATTGGGAGAAATGGGAGTATTGGGAGTCCGCGAATTCAAAGTCCGCCAAATACAAATTTGAATTAGAAATTGAATTGGAAGTAGCAAATCGAAGACTAAAATGTAAAAATTAGAAAGTTCCTTCAAAGTTGAGCCATTTATCGTTCAGTATTTGTAATCTCGAAATTAAAATTGATTAAATAACAGACATAACAATTGAAAAATTATCAAATAAAATTGAAATTGAAAGTTTAAAATTTTTTTTTGTATTCAATTTGAAAAAAGGAGTAACCACTGTTTTCGCGCGTATCAAAGTTTCACGTTTCCCAATAATAGCAGGTCATTTCACCTCCAACTTTCAATACTCCCATTACTGCCAGCCTCACTATTCCCCCAAATCCTTATTTCTCCCAGTTCTCCCACCCCACTGGGGGTGGGGGTCTGCGAACATTGTTCAGTTCCAATAAACGGCTTGTCCTGATATAAAATATTTTTGTAACCGAACTGCACTGTACACCTATTTATGATACACTGAAAACCAGAATTCACTATACATGGTGAAAGTGTTTTTATTCCAAATATGTAACTTTATATTAGTATTCTGTAAGTGGGTAGACACCTGTAGACACATGCACTGCATCTTACTAATTTGACAAAATAAATTTTTGAAAAGTATTTAAAGTTTCCTAAGTTACTCACCTTCTGCAAACCAAAATGATCCTCTTTTGCTACAATCGAACCGAAATCTTAATTAATTATAGAGAAAAAATTCACATTAGACAAATTCCATACAATGAGATAATGAAGATTTTAGTAAAAGAAACTGAAAGAATCGGTTGGAATAATTTTGGCGCGCAACCGTCTGGTTGAGCTTTGAGTGAAGAGCATGAGGTCATGAGTTTGAATCCCTCAATTTTTTCTGCATGGTTTTATACTAAAGGATTTTCGTAATGTATAGAGACTTCTGATTTTCAGTGTAGAAAGCGATAACTTTAGTCTTATGGCTAGGTGCACCATGGACGGTTAGTTAACCATCGGTTAAAATGTCAACTAGTTCCGATTTCAAACTTGATTATCTCGATGACCGCTCTATCTAGCGGCTTATTAGTGATTACAAGTGTCAAGTATCCCTCCGCCAATTAATCTGTGGTTAAAGTTAATTATTGCTCAATTTTCTCCGATTAATATCCAATCAATGATTAAATTTTCTCTAACCATCGATNCTGTTTCTACGATTTGATTTCCGCTTCCAAATCATCACAAACACAACCACCACATGCTAAGAATAAAAAAAAAAACCCTTATTCTCTTGCTTATTACCCGCGGGTTATTACGATGTTTTTCTATCTCATTTTTCCATTCCGGATTATACGAGAGGGTGGATTATCTGTATTATAAAAATCATGTCTGTTGGAGTGTTTGTCACTTTTATTGAAGACCAGACTGCATTGTGAACAGTGCCAGGATGTCCACTTTGGGTACAAATGGTCGACGTTACTTTTAAACTTCCAGTCGGCAATTCTTTGAATTTTAATTGTTTACATCTGGAGAAGTGTTTTGCATTATATCAGAGAAGTGCGGGTTATGATTAGTGTTCTTCATGACTCTGAGGCCGGAGTGGAAGTTTCGGAGTCTGAGTCATGACTACTGGAGTCGACTCCCGAGTCAAAAGATTTTCTTATGGTAAACGTTGATTTATTTTGTTCTAACTTTGCTTCAATTTAATATACTAAGTACCCTACGCCTAGTTATACTTTGTAGTTCAGAAATAAGTATGGAGGAGGTAAGTTTGATGTGAGTTAGAATGGAATGAGATAATGGAATGAGATTCTTACCTCCTAATTGTTTATAACATGGCTTTTGGAGTTAAAACTTTCTCTATATGTACTTACTTTTCGATTTTAGGGCATATCTTATGTGCCTAAATTACTGGAATTGAACTTCTGTTATGATACCTACGTTTGGGAAAACAGAGTTTAGAACCATCTGATTTGATAAAATGAGTTCCTCCCACGCTAAATTCATTACGACGGGTCTAAACAAACAAAAATTATTATTTAGTTCCAGTGTTCGCTAAATCCCAAATTTTTTCGTTCATCTCCCATTTTCCCCTGAAGAAATGAGATTAAGTGTGGTTATTGGGAGAAATGGGAGTATTGGGAGTCCGCGAATTCAAAGTCCGCCAAATACAAATTTGAATTAGAAATTGAATTGGAAGTAGCAAATCGAAGACTAAAATGTAAAAATTAGAAAGTTCCTTCAAAGTTGAGCCATTTATCGTTCAGTATTTGTAATCTCGAAATTAAAATTGATTAAATAACAGACATAACAATTGAAAAATGATCAAATAAAATTGAAATTGAAAGTTTAAAATTTTTTTTTTGTATTCAATTTGAAAAAAGGAGTAACCACTGTTTTCGCGCGTATCAAAGTTTCATGTTTCCCAATAATAGCAGGTCATTTCACCTCCAACTTTCAATACTCCCATTACTGCCAACCTCACTATTCCCCCAAATCCTTATTTCTCCCAGTTCTCCCACCCCACTGGGGGTGGGGGTCTGCGAACATTGTTCAGTTCCAATAAACGGCTTGTTCTGATATAAAAAAATTTTGTAACCGAACTGCACTGTACACCTATTTATGATACACTGAAAACCAGAATTCACTATACATGGTGAAAGTGTTTTTATTCCAAATATGTAACTTTATATTAGTATTCTGTAAGTGGGTAGACACCTGTAGACACATGCACTGCATCTTACTAATTTGACAAAATAAATTTTGAAAAGTATTTAAAGTTTCCTAAGTTACTCACCTTCTGCAAACCAAAATGATCCTCTTTTGCTACAATCGAACCGAAATCTTAATTAATTATAGAGAAAAAATTGACATTAGACAAATTCCATACAATGAGATAATGAAGATTTTAGTAAAAGAAACTGAAAGAATCGGTTGGAATAATTTTGGCGCGCAACCGTCTGGTTGAGCTTTGAGTGAAGAGCATGAGGTCATGAGTTTGAATCCCTCAAATTTTCTGCATGGTTTTATACTAAAGGATTTTCGTAATGTATAGAGACTTCTGATTTTCAGTGTAGAAAGCGATAACTTTAGTTTTATGGCTAGGTGCACCATGGACGGTTAGTTAACCATCGGTTAAAATGTCAACTAGTTCTGACTTCAAACTTGATTATCTCGATGACCGCTCGATCTAGCGGCTTATTAGTGATTACAAGTGTCAAGTATCCCTCCGCCAATTAATCTGTCGTTAAAGTTAATTATTGCTCAATTTTCTCCGATTAATATCCAATCAATGATTAAATTTTCTCTAACCATCGATTAAGACTAACCGACTATGGTGCACTTTTAGCCATTAGACTTTTGGAGGCCAGTGTACAATTATTTTTAAATGCAAACTCTGAAAAAAATTAAAAAAATTTCTGACTCCGGAGTTACTCGAAAAATTAGCAGAGTTGGAGTGAATGACTCACGGAATGACACCGAAGTGCTTCTGGAGTCGGAGTCAGCCACTCCAGATTCACTGACTCCGACTCCGACTCCGGGACAAACCGGAGTCATGAAGAACACTAATAGTTATTAATATTTTCGTATGTTAAATAAGTCAACAGGTTTTAGACGAGGGACAGAATAACAAACAGATTTTTAAATTTGTATTTATTTCGCGCCTTCATGTCTCGGTTTATTTCAAACTTCAACATAACATGACGGCGTTACAGTAAAAGCAGAGAAATGAATAGAGACATAACTTTGATATTACTAGCTTTGATTTTTTTCTCGTTATGACAGTTCAATTTCCAATAGTTTGACTCTTATTGAATAGAAAACTGTCTCATTTTGTCGTAGTTATTTAACTTTTAAGTTAAAATTGTATAATAATGTATTTTTTTTTGTCAAATCCAGGGTTGTATAGCTAACTTCTCAATCGACTCAAGACTTTATGGTCTTCCGGAAGTAGACGTGAGTCGTAACATTACCACCGGATGCCGAGAGACTCAAATGTGTCCTCCTGTTAATCTCGAAACAATTAGAGACGACGGAAATGTATGTTCGGAAACCACAAGGAACAGAGACACAGGGACTTCAATTCTCCCTATTTCGATGAAACCTACTACAATTCCACCGACAGAACGAAGTAGTAGTAATAGTAATAGTAGTAGTAGTAGTAGTAATTCTGATGTTAATGGAACATTCTATCCCATTCATCGAAATTCGACTAGTTTTGTTGGAAACTCATCATCGAACTCATTAGATGTGATTACAGTTTCTCGTGATGTCATTCGAATCGTCACTCAGACTGCAATGGGGGAATTAGAAATTATGAGAGTGAGTCCTATTCAAGTTGCAGAAGGTGACTCTGTCTCCATTACACCAAGACATTTGTCTATTACACTCGATTTGTCAAAATTTGGTATTCGTGAGTCGGGTGTACTCTTCAAGGTATCAAAACCCCCACAGCAAGGTAGACTTGAGGTATGAAAATGGCTCCANACAGCAAGGTAGACTTGAGGTATGAAAATGGCTCCACTATTTAAATAAATCTTCTAATCGCTCCTTTTCTCTAAGGATTTGAATAATGCAATTTATCCCCCTCTCACTCTTCACTTCCATACTAATTCAGAGAGAGAGAAAAAGTTACTTTCTTCGTCTTGGGGATTCATATTATTCTCAAAATTATAACCTCAAATATGTCTATATAGTTAGAGAAATAAGATTTTTTTTTAGGTTATGAATGATAAAAATAGAATTTTTTTTTGTCTAAAGGTAACTTCAAGAACTGCGGCGAGTGGGTCAAGTCGTGGAGAGACATTTTCACTTTTAGATGTTGGAGCGGGAAGAGTAAGATACTACCACAATGGTGCTGAAAACTCACGTGATAGAATTGAGCTTCTTTTGAGACTTGTACAAAATACAGGGTTTTTACTACCTGCCTATCTCCAGGTAAAATTTGAAATTTTTTTTTTTTAGTTTTAGTACAATTCAAGTGAGAAATTTTTGACAAAAAATGGATAGTATAGAAATGAAATTTTGATTTAATTGATAAACCATTCAAGAAATAGAAGACAAATTGAGTGGACTCTATGAATTTATATGGTCTAAAATTTTGTAATTGAGCTTTCAGGTATCAATTATCTGATTTCTGACGTTTTAAATATACAGTACTGGAAATATTTATAGACGAGCGAGAAGCTTACTTTTGGCCTGTGCTTGTGCTTTTGCTCTTTGGCTGGTGGAAGTTATCGACTAAAATTTTGTCCAGTTTTTTATTTTTGCTAAGAAAATTTTTTTTTTCGGTTCTAATGATATTTTTATGTAAAAAATGATGAAAAAGTAGGGTAATACGGGTAAAAAATCAAGTCTCTAAGATCACAGGTTCGAAAGTTATGGTGATTAATTGAAAATCATGTCTTTTTGGACATAATTCTGAGACACTATACAGAAAAAAAAGGCGTATTAAAATTATGTTCGGAAACACTTGAATTTCAATAAATTATATATTTTGACCCTTTGATCATATTGACTTGATTTAAATAAACCGCCCTACTACTTCTCAATGCTGTTTCATATAAATTTATTATTTGAACCGAAAAAGAATTTTTTTTTTAGTGAAATTATTTGAATCGAAAAAGTGTACATAATTTTAGCTCCAGTTTTTCTCCAGTAAAAAAGCAGGGACCAAAACTAGTTTCTCCCTTGTCTATAAATTTGTCCAGTACTGTAAAAATCAAAAAAAAAAAAAAAAAAAATCGGATATAAATTTAATAAAAAATCGAATTATTTTTTTTTGATTTTTATATAAAAATACGATTTTTTCGAACTCTACTATTTATAGTTGAAT
>NIPM01002055.1:0-18855 GCA_002738285.1 Holacanthella duospinosa | reverse complement strand
CCTTATCTTACTGACCTATAGTACTTATGATGATAAAAGATATCTTCATCTAGATGTTTCAAAAGTTGTGTTTCGCCTTCGGTTCGTCGAGATAAGAATATATCTCTAATGTACTTTGACCTGTACCTTTTACGTTTTAGTCTTTTNCTTTTAAACAGTAAATAGGCACAAATTTTAAGTCTTCTTTGTTTGTCCATTTCCCAGTTATTAAGTTTCACTTAATTTTTTTAAATGTATTCCCACATTCAATTTGTCACATGATGAGAACTTCCGGAAGGAATGAAGTATAAATTGTGCTACGTTTTCTCTCCAGAAAATACTCCTGTACCTCCCTCCAGAAACCAACCCGTTCAAGATTTCCGTGAAGGATCCATTCTCCGTGGAGTAAAAATCTACCTTTAACTCCACTAAATATTGCAGTACGGATATCACAATATCACGTGATGGAATTTTGGATATTTTACTTGACGCACTAAAATATACAGTGTGAGTTTTTTGGTCGGAAACGCAGACACCTGATTTGCATTACCCCCACCCATCCCAATCATAATGCACGGGCTTATGAATTTGTGCTATTTTATTAAGTGTATGGCACATTTAATTTAAAATACCGCAAGATAAGGTTGTTGTATGCGGATCCAATTTCGCAGCAGCTATCACTGCTGCTGCCATTTCTTTTCTTGTAGCTGTCTTGTGTCTGTTTCTAGGCGTAGAGTCAAGCAGCGTGGACGAGTTTTCAAATTTTTCTGTAATTTTTTTGATTATCGCTTTACTCCTAATTTGATGGTTTGCTGTGGCGGGATGGACATTGTACCGGGCCATAGTTGCTCGTAACTGTCGTCAGCAAAACGGTATCGATATTTGATGACAATGAACCGAAAGTGCGCTTGTATATTCATTTCAATACGAAATATAAACGAATGATAAAGCCAATTTGAGTTAAAAGTTTTTACCCTTCTGGAATTTTCCGATAACTTCAAAACAAAAACAGAACCCCACCAATTTGCACACTATAGCTATGGGCATTCTCGAGGATAATTCCATACTCCAAAAGTTCAACAGGTTAAGTTAGCAACAATTTTAAAGTTTTCATTTGGATTTTGAAATTTACTAACGACACCAAACCAAAATTCTGATGACCATATTTGGGATGGGTGGGGGTAATGTAAATCAGGTGTCTGCGTTTCCGACCAAAAAACTCACACTGTATAATGTGTTCAATGAATTAGTGCGTCACAAAGAAAATCCTTTCTAAAGTATAAAGTATGCAGAAGTCTAGAATTTGGTTAAAATTTGAATTTTTTTTTGCGTAGTCAGTATTCACAGCTATTTAATCCAAAAATATTAAAGTAAGAATTTTTTATTTTTTAGTATGATTCTTGATATTGTATGGTAAAAATTTGAGATAGAATTTCAATAGAAAGAAAGATACGGAATTAGTTATTATTTACAATTATCCGATGTTTCATTTCGTTTGGGTAAAATCGAATTGGAAATTCGTAAATATGTAATAAATGTTCCTTTTTGTCATAGACATTAGTAAAAAATTTTTCAATTCCGAACTCGGTCTGTGTTATGCTCGGACTTTTGGTAGGAATGGGTTATTTTGACCCACATACCAATAATTGACTCTTTTGAGACTGAACTTGGACTGTGATTGAAGCGTTGGAGTATTTTGTTTTGTTATTAATTTGATCATCAGATTTAGCAGTGACACGCTGGCACTTTGTTAAGCTGTATCGGTTGAGCTGAGACTACAAATCACACATCACACAGATATTGGACGAAGAGGAATCTTTTTTAATGAAATTTGATCACTTTTGTCCGTTGAGTAGGAACAACTCAAAATGCCTTTAATTTTTACAAAGGATCAAATAAAACAACACCTTACCGACTTGGGATTTGATAACATTTCAGACGAACAGTTGAAGCTGTTTATTCAAGGTATTAGTATTAATTTACAATTAAGATTGGTTCTTCGCCAAATAAGACGTAAGACAATGACTTATTACTTTCAGATCTGAAGAAATTAATCAAACACGAGGAGAGGAAGAGATATCAAGCAAGAGAAAAAGAGAATGAATACCCGATTACTCCTTCATCCTATTCTACAGAGCGTGTAAGCTCGCTGGTAACATCTGGATCAAGGACTACAAACGACGATGTAGTGGATATACCTAGTTTGAATTTGGGAAAGAGTAATTAACTTGTTAATTGTTTCGAAAATTGTCAACAATTATATAGTTTTTTTTTAATTAGAACCAGATAATTTGCTGAAACATGTGCAACAGCCAATCATAAAGCAAGCTGCGATATTGAAGGAGAAAGAGAATATGGAACCCGAAAAAAAGCCAGTAACGGCTTCGACTAATAATACTAACCCGTCAAAACCATCCTGCAGTTCCGCTTCAGATTTATTTTCATCATTTTATTCGGAATCAGATCTTTCTGATTCATTATCAGATGGTACTGTTTAGTTATCATTTCAGTAGTACAAAACAATACTCTTGAATTTGTTTGATTATTTTCATCTATAGGTTCTCAGAAACGTAGTAGGCTACCTCCGAAATCAGTAAGACATGATCCAGTGTCACTGTATCATTTCTACAAATCTATTTGGGATAAACAAAAGAGCCCTGGTGAAGATCCCCGAATGCGGTTACGATGGAATGTACGCGCTGGAACTTTGGGTCGTGTTCCTTGTGATCCTGTGAGTCCTCTAATCCAATTTCAAACTGAAAAATTTGGTAAACTGGTTAATCTTATTGCCATTACTTTCATTTTAGTGTGGAAATCGTACCAAATATCTTCGATGATGATGAAGATGCTCAATTACTCACCTTGGATTGTTGTTAATTGCTCAATAATTGTTAATTTTTACAATATTTCTGATATTGAAATTACGAATTAATTATTCATATTACATTTAAACTGTTGAATTGCCTATTCAAATTGTGATTGTTGAATAAAATAATTAATTAAAACGCAAAGCCGATAGTTGTTTTACAATTAGAAACAAATTAGCTTAAGTAATAGTGTTATTCGATGTAAGGAGTAGGAAGGTGTATGATCCATAATTATATCAAATTCATTAAATGAAATTTGGTAAGATTATGGATAAATTTTATTATTTTTTTTTTTTTTTTTTTTTTTTTGTAAAAATTTGTCAAAATCTCAAACTTTGAAAGGATGCGTCAAATCGATCTTAATTAATAATGTCATGGTTAACTGCGCATGAGCGTGTTTACAAAGAACATTCTCTACTAATAAAACTAACAAATAAATTTTTAGTATTTGTTTAGCGCTCGAGGAATTCAGTCAACCTTTCATCAAAATTCTTGTGACAATCAAAATTTTCATTTTATTTCCCAAATTTTGAGTTCTATCATTTCCGAAATTATATTTTAACTCTAAACTCTTCAATCATGAACGGTGGCTGCGGCGGTGAACGTGTAAGTATTGTTAAATTATTAATTAATTATTATTGTTTGAATTAGTTAATCTCATTCTCATCCAATAAGGTCATTGACCCGGTCACCCGGTGTTTTCAAATTTGTAGTAATAGTTTTTGTACGGTTCATTCAAACTTTTTTGCGGGTAGATGGCAGGATGAGTATGTTTGTAAATAGCCTACTTCAGCAATTCCGCTTGAGCTTGTTTATAATAAATTGAGTTTAGAAAATAATGATTAATTAATTAATGATTGATGATGAATCATATGATCCTGATTACCGATTAGATTACTTAAAATTAATTCAACTACGATTACCTTAATTTTAATTAATTTTACATTTTTATAAAGGTTTTTGGTGGTGGGAGTGGTTGTGGTGGTTGTCCAAAAAGGAATCCATGTTGTGTAAGTTTTATTCTAAATAAAATTCAAAATTTTTAATTTTGCTGGATTTAGTTATTTTAATTAGTGTTAATTTTTTGTTTGATGCATTCTAGCCTCCACCCTGTTGGTAAGTTAAAATTTTATAAACACCAAAATTTACAATTATTGAGTAATTAATATTTACGTTTTGATTTGTATAGTCCCGCTCCAAGGTTGACATTATGCTGTCCTGGTTAGTAATTTTTGAGATTTTTAAAATTATAATTTTGAAATGATAACTGAAATTTGATTTTTTTTTTTTTACTTTACTCAGATCCATGCCGACCATGTTGCAAACCGTGTTGTGTAAGTTTAAATTATAATTTTAGTTTTGTCAAATTATGATTTACAAGACTTAAATGATAAACCAGAACAAAAAAATTTCAAATTTGACATTACAAAAAAAACTTTATTTTTGTCCGAAAACAAGTTTAATTTTTTCTTTCTAATTTAATATTTTGAAAATAATGATTGAATTTATGAAAACAGCCACCTGTTCAACAATGTTGCCCAAGAATGCCGATTTTTCCTAAAGTTTGCTGTCCTCCGCCTTGTTGTGTAAGTTAACAGAAGACAAATTAAATAAACAAAATTTACTTTCTCATTGCGCATGCGCTCATTCTAAAATTNTGTGTAAGTTAACAGAAGACAAATTAAATAAACAAAATTTACTTTCTCATTGCGCATGCGCTCATTCTAAAATTTATTTAGCCTGACCCTTGTATTCGTCCTGGGCGCAAGTGCTTCATCCCTCCACCATGTTGTGTAAGTTTCAATAATTCAATTGACAATCATGACTAATTTTTAATTTTATGTTAAAATTAATTGTTTTGTTTTTTGTTAATTAAAGCCTCCTCCTTGCTGCAAGAAAATGTGCTTGGGTATAATTATTACATAAATTTTTATTTATTTGAAGTAATTATAGTAAGTTTTATAAAAATTATATTTTATTTTTCAGTTGTTTCACCACCAATTTGTCCACCCCGTTGTTGCCCAAGTAAGATAATTTTAATTTGTATTTTCAATTGGCAGTTTTTTTAAATTATGGTTGAATGTTCCACAGCGCCTTGTTGTCCTCCTTGTGGACCGGCTCTTGACCCCTGTTGTCCTCGTCCAGATCCTGTTCCTTGCTGTCCTGACCCTTGCCGACGAAGGTTATACAGAAATTATATAATATTAATAAAACATTTTATATAATATATTTATTATTCTATTTTAGGAGCATGAGCTGTTGCGTAAGATTTCCATTTCCACTTATATCTATTAGTTTCAAGTTTAAAATTTTGTTTTAATTTTTTTAACGTTTGATTCCAATATTGTTTCAATTGCAGCCTGATCCATGTTGCCGTAAGTCTAAATTGTTATTTTCAGTTTCTTTTCCACTTTTTTTTTTTGAAAATTTAATTTATTCTGAATTTTATTACTTAGCTCCACCTGCCATGATTATTCGTCCAATTCGCCATAGCTGCTGTCCACCTCCACCACGCATGGGTCAAAATTGTTGTGTAAAATTAAAAAAAATTATTAAATTTGAAAAACTGAAATTTAAAAAACATTGTTTTCTTTTTATTTTTAGCCAATTCCTTGCTGCAATCCTCTTCCACCGGCTTGTATTATTGTCAAACCATGTAAACCGCGTTGCAACGATGTCTGCTGTCCTGTAATTAATTATTTTTAAATTAATTAAGCAAGATTACCTAATTTTTTATTTTATTCTTTCAGCCTCCACCACTCTGTTGTCCAGATCGTAAGCTTTACTTAATTAAGATTACGTAGTTTGTTCAATTAATAGTAATAACAAAATATTAATAATTTTTTTTTATAAATATCAGCATGTGGTTGTAGACCAAGCTGCTGTAGTTCCTCTGGAGCTTCCCCAGTAAGGCTTCTGAATACATTCGAATAATTATTGTTACTTTTAGTTCAAATTAATTAAATTAAAAAAAAAAAAAATTTTTTTAGAAGCCAATTTGCGTGAGTATTAAAGCTCCAACTACTTGTTGCCCAAGTCCAGCTTGCCCTACACCACAAATACCAATAAGTTGCATGCCGAAACCATGTTGCCCTGTAAGTTCAATGACCTCAAAATTTCCATGATTTCTCTCTAATGTTAATTACTTACCGTTAAATATTTAATTACTTAACCTAACTGTTTACTTAATATTTTTAGTCAAAGCAAGATACCACTTGTTTCGTATCCGTGAATCCATGCCCACCAAGCTGTTGTCCAGGACCCAGTTGCTGTTGAATTAGATTCGTCAATGTTTGTTTTCTAACGATTTACTCAACTATGAACCGACAAAACCTTACCTTTATAACAAATTCCTGTCAATCAAATATTGAATNAAAAAAAATTACATTTAATCAAATCCATCTTTTCCTTGAGCTGCTAGAATTTCATCCAACGTGAATGCTTTGATCGGTGGGGATTGATTTGAGATTCTAATTACTTAAAGAGCTTCATCTAACACAGGGTTTACTATTTCTCTAATTGTTTAGTCTTAGCGTATAGTTTACAAGCGGTTCAATACAACTGTGTAGGAATTGAGTTGTAAAAATACAAAATAATGAATGTTTCAAATATCACTGAAATTGCGAACAATTTGTCTGAACAGAGTTTTCAGTTTCGGTATAAATCATAATAATGTTAGAGTCAAGGCGTGAGTTAAACTGGACATCAATTCCATGTCGGCTCAAACCGTTACCGTGGTATGGTTACTACATTGGTGGAGTCTCTACAACTGCTCTCTGTTCTTTCGCCATCTTCGGTAACATCATTTGTATCATCGTCCTCTCAAGACCTGTCATGAAGTCATCTGTCAATTTCATACTTCTTGCTCTCAGTTCTACGGATTTGATACAAGTTATCTCGACACTTTTTATGCGAGGAATCCAACGAATCCTAGAGCACCATTGTACCGGTTTCTACTACACACATTGGATACAACCACTTCTCTTACCGTACCTCTTACCAATTAGAATCACCGGTGAGTAATTCTGATTCTGATCCGTAGATAATCAGAAAATTTGAATAATTAAGATATAACTAACCTAAAATGAGACTTTGAGATAACCGAAACATAAATAAACCTAAATAGAGTTAATCGAAATCGACCTTTTAGTCGAAATCTGTTAACTTAGACTACAATTCATAGGGTTTTTAACATTTGATTCTTTATTTTTAGCTCAAGTGGCTTCTGTGTACCTAACCGTGTTGGTAAGTATCGAACGTTACGTTGCCGTGTGCAAACCCTTCCGAGCACGAGTTTGGTTTTCGTGGAAAAAATCCAGTATGTTCTGCATCTGGGTTGTAGTTTTCTCTATTCTCTACAACATACCCACATGGTTGGAATTGGTTACTAAGAAACGTTACTCTAAGGTTGATGGTAAGTTTGTTGGCCTTACCGCTTGTCGAACGGGTTTGTATCGTGATCCAAATTATATTTTCTACTATGTCAACTTTGGTGCATTCTTCATCATCCGTTTAATCCCATTTTCTCTTCTTGTCATCCTCAATTCCTTCATTTACCACGGAGTAAGAAATATTATTTTTACACATCATAATCATAATTCTTATTTCTTGATGAGAAATTTCTAATTGATTTCTTTTCTACCAGATCCGTGAGATGAATCGAAAAAGGAAGACAATTACACAGTTTCAGTCTCATCAAGTGTCCATTGCTCGGATGCTAATGTTAGTGGTTGTGGTTTTCCTTTTCTGTAACATACTCACCATCATAGCTGATATGTTTGAGGCATTCAAAACTCCAGTCTCTTCATTATTTCTTAGTGCTTCATATTTTTTAATGTTGGTTAGCTCAACTCTCAATTTTATTATTTACTGTTTCCTCAGTAGAAATTTTCGTAAGGTTTTACTCGGACTATTTGGTGCTCAGTGGGATCCAACATATTTTAGAAGTACTAGGACACGAAATCCAAATGAATCTAAACTTATGACAAATAAACGGGAATCGACGATCACCACGGTGTCAACCTCAAGAATTTGAAATAACCAGATCACACACAGGCACTACTAAAATCCACTTCCCTTCAAATTCTCATGGACTTAAATCCTCAATTACCTAACTTTTCAAATTGATTTTTTAATTTTAAGTGAATGGTGATGTCCATTTTCTTATCTTTACTATCCAAGGATCTTATCCAATCACCCTCAATACTCAGCCATTTCCTCAGTCAACCTTGCTTAAAAGAAAGTTTATTTCATGAGGTTTCAATTTCAATTAGAATATTGGCGCATGTCCTTGTCCATCATGGCGCATGTCCTTCTTCAACAAAGTGTTACGATGTCTTTGCTGATGAGCTGAAAATTTTGCAGGATGATTATGGATGTAAAAAGCCTACTTCAGCAATTCCGCTTGCGGTTATTTATAACAAATTGAGTTTAGAAAATAATGATAATTAATTAATGATTGATGAATCATATGATTCTGATTACTGATTAGATTACTTAAAATTAATTCAACTACGATTACCTTAATATTAATTAAATTTTACATTTTTATAAAGGTATTTGGTGGTGGGAGTGGTTGTGGTGGTTGTCCAAAAAGGAGTCCATGTTGTGTAAGTTTCATTCGAAATAAAATTCAAAATTTTATGTTCGATGCATTCTAGCCTCCACCCTGTTGGTAACTTAAAATTTTATAAACACCAAAATTTACAATTGAGTAATTAATTTTTATGTTTTGATTTGTATAGTCCCGCTCCAAGGTTGACATTTTGCTGTCCTGAATTTTTGACATTTTTAAAATTATAATTTTGACATTATAACGGAAATTTTGATTTTTTTTTTTACTTATTCAGATCCATTCCGACCATGTTGCAAACCGTGTTGTGTAAGTTTAAAAGCCTCCTCCTTGCTGCAAGAAAATGTGCTTGGGTATAATTATTACATAATTTTTTATTTAATTTGGAGTAATTGAAGGCGTTAGAATTAAAACTGCAAGTGGGATTTTGTTGATTTTTGTTTCNAATTAAAACTGCAAGTGGGATTTTGTTGATTTTTGTTTCATGACAAACAAAAGTTCCACTGAAATCAAAAGTCAAACCTCGGAAAATTAATATTTTGAAATCAAGATGTTGCTTTAATTTACGGCGTTAGAATTAAAACCGCAAGTGAAATTTGTTTATTTTAAGACTAATTTGAAAATCTCGCAGGTCACTAAAGAGACAAAGGTACTAAGCCTTTCCGAGCGATGTCCTTTTCAGAACATCGCTGTTTTTTATACTATAATGCCCCGCGCGATGGTCATTTTAGACCATCACTCGATCGGCGTTGTCACGTAAGGTTTTACGACTATACCAAGAAGCAGGTGTTGATAAGAACCTAACAAACTGATGGAGGGTTGCGGGAAGACACTGGAGAGGTGCGGGAAGACATGGGAGGGCTGTGGTAACCCACGGTAGGGTTTCGGGAAGACACGGAAGGGCTGCAGGAAGAAACGGGTTGCTGTGGGAACCAACGTTAGTGCTGCGGAAACCCATGGGAGGGCTGCCAAAACATACGGGAGGGCTGTGGGAACCGACGGGAGGGCTTAGGGAAGACACAGGAGGGATGTGGGAACCCAGGGGGGACTGCGGACATCCACGGCAGGAATGCGGGAACCCACGGGAGGACTGTGGGAACCTAGCGGATGGCTGCGGGAACGCAAGGGAAGGCTTATTCTCATATTTATTTATTGAGTCAGTCACCCAAAATCAGTGACTACATGAACCGATGGCTCAGATTTAGAGTCACGTGAGTCAGTCACTGACTTATATTTATTCGAAACTCTATTATCGACATCCCTATGTTGAATCAAATTCAAATAGGCAACATTGCACGTGATGTCCTGTTTTGGATATCGTATGGGACATTATGTACGTGAAAGTTACAACAGCGGTATATGGAGTTTAAATTAAATTGATTTCTCAAGTTAAATCGCTGGCATCTACGAACACTTTGTTCTTAATTTTAAGTCCCTTAAAGTGAGTAATTTATGTGCTGAATTTTTTATACGTGTTGGTTATAAATTTAATTGGTCGTGTTTATACAGCTATTAAAGCTTATGCATACGAACTGATACTTTTTTTTTGGTTGATAAAAGAAAAGTCCACGTAATTTGTTCATAAGGTTATGAGCTAGACGCGCATACGGACCATATTTAGGTATAAACCTTTGTCTCTTTATAAACCTGCGATATTTTCAAATTAGTCTTAAAATAAACAAATTTCACTTGCAGTTTTAATTCTAACGCTTTCTATAGTAATTTTTTATAAAAATTATATTTAACTTTTCAGTTGTTTCACCACCAATTTGTCCACCCCGTTGCTGCCCAAGTAACATTAATTAAAATTTTTTTTTTCAATTGGCAGTTTTTTTAAATTATGGTTGAATGTTCCACAGCGCCTTGTTGTTTTCTTTGTGGACCGGCTCTTCACCCCTGTTGTCCTCGTCCAGATCCTGTTCCTTGCTGTCCTGACCCTTGCCGACGAAGGTTATACAGAAATTATATAATATTAATCAAACATTATATATAATTAATTTTTTATTTATTTTAAGAGCATGAGCTGTTGCGTAAAATTTCCATTCCCATTATCTATAAATTTCAGGTTTAAATTTTTGTTTCAATTTTTTTAATGTTTGATTCCAATATTATTTCAATTGCAGCCTGATCCATGTTGCCGTAAGTCTAAATAATTGTTATTTTCAGTTTCTTTTCCACTTTTTTTTTTGAAAATTTAATTTATTCTGAATTTTATTACTTAGCTCCACCTGCCATGATTATTCGTCCAATTCACCATAGCTGCTGTCCACCTCCTTCACGCATGGGGTCAAAATTGTTGTGTAAAATTAAAATAAATATTAAATTTTAAAAATTGAAATTTAAAATAATTGTTTTATTTTTCTTTTTAGCCAATTCCTTGCTGCAATCCTCTTCCACCGGCTTGTATTATTGTCAAACCTTGTAAACCGCGTTGCAAAGATGTCTGCTGTCCTGTAATTAATTATTCTTAAATTAATTAAGCAAAATTACCTAATTTGAAATTTTATTCTTTCAGCTTCCGCCACTCTGTTGTCCAGACCGTGAGCGTTACTTAATTAAGATTACGTAATTTGTTGAATTAATAGTAATAACAATATTAATAATTAAAAAAAAAAAAATTTCAGCATGTGGTTGTAGAGTAAACTGCTGTAGTTCCTCTGGAGCTTCCCCAGTAAGGCTTCTGAATACATTCGAATAATAATAATTATTGTTACTTTTATTTCAAATTAATTTGAATTTTTTTTTTTTCGATTTAATTTTTTTTTCAGAAATCAATTTGCGTGAGTATTAAAGCTCCAACTACTTGTTGCCCAAGTCCAGCTTGCCCTACACCACAAATACCAATGAGTTTTACCAAAACCATGTTGCCCTGTAAGTTCAATGACCACAAAATTTTCATGACTTCTCGCTAATGTTCATTACTTACCGTTTAATTAATATTTAATTACCTAACCTAACAACCTAATTACCTAAGAACCGTTTACTTAATATTTTTTGTCAAATCAAGATACCACTTGTTTCGTATCCGTGAATCCATTCACACCAAGTTGTTGTCCAGGACCCAATTGCTGTTAAATTAGATTCGCCAAGGTTTGTTTTCTAACGATTTACTCACCTATGCCCCGACAAAACCTTTCCTTTATAACAAATCCCTGTCAATCAATTATTGAATTTACGAAATTTAAATTAATTCACAATCAATAATAATAACCCAACGTAATTGATGCAATTTGTGTTAAAGGCGGGTATTACCTTCATTTCCTTCATCTAATGAAGTATCTCCCCAACTTTATGAATAATTATATGAGTTGTTAACAAAGTAATTTATTCAAAAAAATTTTTAGAGTGATGTTTATTTATAATGAAATTCAATTACCATTGTTTTCTGTGTGTGCTTCCTGATTACTTCTTCTTAGCCCAATTTGAACAAATCTCTCTATAAGTCTGCTCGCGGTGTTACTTCAACTTCAGAGCCACACCTACATTGACATGTTCCGTAAATATAGTTTGATCAAACCGTCTTATCATAAGATTGATCCAACCGATTGTTTTTCTAACCTAGTAATTCTTGAAGAGTTCTTCGCTTTATACTTCTATTATATTCATTTGGGTTAATCTGGAATGATTTCTTTAATTATTATAACCTTCGATTCAAATAACTTAAAGCACTGTTTCAGGTTTCAATTTTAGTCACTGTCTTCAACGTGACGTGTCACAGTAACAAAATTCGTCTACGTTTAATTTTTTATGTGAATCTTTCCCGTTGGTCAATTATGTGTTTGTGGTTTAAAAGAAAAAAAATTACATTTAATCAAATCCATCTTTTCCTTGAGCTGCTAGAATTTCATCCAACGTGAATGCTTTGATCGGTGGGGATTGATTTGAGATTCTAATTACTTAAAGAGCTTCATCTAACACAGGGTTTACTATTTCTCTAATTGTTTAGTCTTAGCGTATAGTTTACAAGCGGTTCAATACAACTGTGTAGGAATTGAGTTGTAAAAATACAAAATAATGAATGTTTCAAATATCACTGAAATTGCGAACAATTTGTCTGAACAGAGTTTTCAGTTTCGGTATAAATCATAATAATGTTAGAGTCAAGGCGTGAGTTAAACTGGACATCAATTCCATGTCGGCTCAAACCGTTACCGTGGTATGGTTACTACATTGGTGGAGTCTCTACAACTGCTCTCTGTTCTTTCGCCATCTTCGGTAACATCATTTGTATCATCGTCCTCTCAAGACCTGTCATGAAGTCATCTGTCAATTTCATACTTCTTGCTCTCAGTTCTACGGATTTGATACAAATTATCTCGACACTTTTTATGCGAGGAATCCAACGAATCCTAGAGCACCATTGTATCGGTGTCTACTACACACATTGGATACAACCACTTCTCTTACCGTACCTCTTCCCAATTGGAACCACCGGTGAGTAATTCTGATACTCTTTCCGTAGAAAATCGGAAAATTTGAGTAATTAAGATAATACTAACCTGAAATGAGACTTTGAGATAACCGGAACATAAATAAACCTAAAAATAGAGTTAATCGAAATCTGTAAACCTAGCCTACAATTCATAGGGTTTGTTAAGATTTGATTTTTTGATTTTAGCTCAAGTGGCTTCTGTGTACCTAACCGTGTTGGTAAGCATTGAACGTTACGTTGCCGTGTGCAAACCCTTCCGAGCACGAGTTTGGTTTTCGTGGAGAAAATCCAGTATGTTCTGTCTCTGGGTTGTATTTTTTGCTATTCTTTACAACATACCCACATGGTGCGAATTGGTTACTAAGGAACGTTACTCTACGGGTAATCGTAAGTTTCTTGGTTTTACCACTCGTCGGACGGATTTGTACCGTGATTCAAATTATATTTTCTACTATGTCAACTTTGGTTCATTCTTCGTCATCCGTTTAATTCCATTTGCTCTTCTTGTCATCCTCAATTCCTTCATTTACCACGGAGTAAGGAATATTATTTTTACACATCATAATCGACTTAATATCTCCATAACCTCCTCGACCAAAGTACCGACTTTCAAAATGTCGGATTTTAAAATGAAATATGTTTTTCGCATACTCCAGTGGTCCAGAAAAACCAAAAAAAAAAATTTGAAATAATGCGCATGCGCAGTACTGGTGGCTCCCTCAGCAGCCATTTTGACTACTTTAAGCCCATTCATATCTCGCGAACCAAACCACCTACGAAGATGCGACCGGTGGCAAAATGACCCTTATACATTTCCACATCAGACATTTTGAGGTCAATTGTAGTTGACCTCTAATGACCTTTGGGTGACGAAAGGTCAAAGTGGTATTTTTTTTTGTACACCAGACATGTGTGGCATATCGTTTGAAAGGATTTATTGTAAGGTAAAGAGATAAGGGAGAGAAGAACATAAAAAAACTTCATCCCCACATAAAATTCTCCACAAGCCGCCATTTTGATTTGGGTGGTTATGGAAATATTAACTCAATGCTTATTTCTTGATGAAAAATTTCTAATTGATTTCTTTTCTACCAGATCCGTGAGATGAATCGAAAAAGGAAGACAATTACACAGTTTCAGTCTCATGAGGTGTCCATTGCTCGGATGCTAATGTTGGTCGTTGTGGTTTTCCTTCTATGTAACATACTCACCGTCATAACTCATATGCTTGAGGCATTCAAAACTCCAGTGTCTCAATTATTTCTTAGTGCTTCCAATTTTTTAATGTTGGTTAGCTCAACTCTCAATTTTGTTATTTACTGTTTCCTCAGTAGAAATTTTCGTAAAGTTTTACTCCGACTACTTGGTGCTCAGTGGAATCCAACAGATTTTAGTAGTACTAGAACACGAAATCCACATGAATCTAAACTTACCACAAACACACGGGAATCGACGATCACGATGGTGTCAACCTCAAGAATTTGAAATAGGCAGAACGCCTTCAAGTTCCTGCACTCATGAATAGAACAATTTGAAGACGTTCTACAATTTATCGTCAAACGAGAGGTCCTCTAGAAAAATGACGTTTCTACTGACGGAACAATAGAGCTCTACAGCGTTCAAACGATCGATCAAATTCAAGTCGACCAAAGGATTGGATTTTAGAAGATATGAGCACATCACAATTCAAATTAAATATGTATAATTATTTAGTAGAAAGTAGAAAATCTCTCTGGTTAAAATTTTAAAAATTAATTAGTTTATTATAAGTCTTATGATGGGGAGAACAGTGTGATTTCTTAATCTTAATGCTGCTGACATCAAAACGGACTTTCAAATAAACTGTGTTTCAAATCAAATCACAACCATGTACTATTAAAATCCACTTCTCTTCAAATTGTCATGGACTTAAATCCTCAATTACTTAACTTTTCAAATTGATTTTTTAATTTTAAGTGAATGGTGATGTCCATTTTCTTATCTTTAGTATTGAAGGATCTTATCCAATCAACCTCAACACTCAGCCATTTCCTCAGTCAACCTTGCTTAAAAGAAATTTTATTTCATCAGGTTTCAATTTCAATTAGGCTATTAGAGCAAATTTTGAAAAAAAATTTCGACTTGGAATGTTGGAGTTGATATTTTAGTCATGGAACGGGCGATCACTGATACCAATTTGTTTCATAGTTCGACGCTCGTGGCGCATGTCTTTCTTCAACAAAGTGTTACGATATCTGTGCTGATGAGCTGAAAATTTTGCAAAAAAAAAAAAATAATAAAATAAATAATAATAATTAAATGATATAATTTGAAATTTTATAAAGACAACATATGAATGCTAACCATAAGTGAAGTGACATGGGCAAGGAGAGTAACCACCACATTCTGGAGGTGGTTCAACAGCAACCATGTTGTAGCCTGTATTAGCCACTCGTGATGAGTAGAGCGAAGCATAGAGATTGGAATCAGTTTTTGGTCCAAAGCGAGATACCCAACACTTGTACCTAGAAAAGTTCGATATTAAATAATTCCAACTGGTTCTACTTCACACAAGAAGTAAAAAATTTTTTTTTACTTGTTGGAAACCGGAGCCAATGGGAAGGCAGTAAAATCAAGAAATCGTGGAACAAGAGGTTTCGAGATATCCCATCCCTTCCGACAACAAAGAGGGCCACAAGGGCAGTCACAACGGGGTACAGGGCATGGTGGTGAAGGACAAGCCGTGTCAGCGCAAACCTACCGATCAAACATTAGAAAAATTTAACTAATTTTTAGTAAGTTTTAAGGTTACAATTATAAGTCAGTTTAGTTTAGTTACAGTCACAACATCAGCAGCTCCTTCACAGCTGCACGGGTCACCCATAATGAAAAAATTTAAGATAAAAACTCACAGATTTTGAAATTAAAATTAATTACTGAAATTTATTCTAAAGTTTAGATTTTCTTGTTCTGTCTGTACCTGATGTGCTTTTTGGTCTGTTTGTATAATTTCCAAGGTTTTCATCTTAGAGTATTATAACATTAAAATTCACTTAGGCTGCACTCTATTGCCATGGAAAAATCTTCTTATCCACAGTCATTTGATTAAGATTTTGTGAAGAAATTATTCAANACAGTCATTTGATTAAGATTTTGTGAAGAAATTATTCAAATTTGTAAATTTCTAAAAATTCTTTTCAATTAGGGTATAACATAGAAATGCATATTATTTACTACAAAAGTTTTTCATATTTAGTAAATCTTTTTTTTTGTTTCAAATTAAGTATCGTTTTTAAGTAAAAAAAAACAACATAAATAAATTTATACAGCTAATCCATTAATTGAAACAGATAATGGCTTGGATATTAGATCAGGTGTAATTACTTTTCGTTGAATGGTATTGAGTCTATTATGATAATCTTCATCCTTTAGTTCAATTTGTAAATCTGAACTTGATTTTTTATGTCTCGGTGGTGGGACTGGAGGTGGGACTGATGGTCGATTACTAAAATTTTGGACTTGACGATGATGATGGTGATGGTGGTGGTGTGATAAGGTCATCGGAGAAAGTTGCTGTGTCGTTCCAGTAGCGATAATTCTATTTGGATTATTTGTTAGTTTCCAATTTGGTTTATTTACAGTATTTCTAGCAAATTGGACAACTTCCTTTCGATAGAACCAACCAAAGAGAGTACCAAATCCAATGGCTGCTAACATCAATCCAATTACAGCCATAACAAATGGCCAAACAACAGGTTCCTCAGATGTTTCAATTGTTGGTGGAAGAGTTTCATCTTTTAGTTTGTCTGCCAAAATGAAAGGTAAAAATAATTAATAACTGATGAAACCGGTTTTAATTAATTACTACACATTGTTGATTAGATATACTCACTTGTATCAATTTCATTTTCGAAAGTATCATTTTCTTCTGAAGAAGCATGGCCACTACCATCAGTAATAGAGACATCAGCACATGCTCTAAACTCTTCTTGTGGACCACATCCAACGGCTTGAGTTCCATTTGGACATTCTCCCCAATTATTTCCAGCGATATATCGCCATTGTAGAACACATTGAGTACATGTCAAACCCTTTGGCAAGAGAAATCGAGATTCAAATACTTTTGTTCCTTCTGAAGGATAGTACCTAAAAATAATTATTTTTAAATTAACAATTATTTAATAATTTTTGAACCAACAATTTGAAAATTATACTTGATCTTACCGTGAACCTTCACCGTTTGATAACTGAAGAACATAAGTATCGAGGCACTTTTGTGTGGCAATTTTCTTTGGATTATTGTTAGGACATAAACGAAATTCAAAGAAACCTCTAAAAAATTTAAGATTCAAATTATCATAAATTTGAAAAGTAATTAAGTAAATTATTATTGGTAGTTAAGTGTGTCTCACCTATGATTAGCAGTAAGTTCAACCTTTATACGAATTATAGAATTAAAACGATATTTTCGAACTAAAACTCCATGACCATAGACGCCTCCGGCTTCATTTGGTCGTGGTTGAGGTAAGTCGTATGCCTATGAAAATTGATAAAAAATGTATTATAAAAACTATAACTAATAATTATAACAATTAATGCAAAATTCAATTGTAAAACATTTTATAAAAAAGAAATTATGGTATTTCTTACATCTCCACAAATTCCACATTTCCCATTGTTCTTTTGATACTGACGAGAAAATCCCCCACAGTAAATTTCATGATCGTTGTAATTAGCAGTTGTGTTGAATCCATACCTGCAAAAATTGAAATTTTGAAAAAAAGATTTTTTTTCAAAATATTTTTCAAAATATTTTTCTAAAAATTTATCATTTTATATAGCACCAAAGCCACTAAAAAATACAGTTAATTACATTTTGATTAATCGTCAGAAATTTTGTTTTAAATCACCACTCGCCTTCCAACATTAAAAAAAAACTTAATTTTTTTTGTTAAGCCTGCTACAGACTTTAAAAAAAGGAAAAAAAATCTATTTGTTATTTTCTTAAAGCCTGTCACATACTCTAAAAACAATTTTTTTTTTCTGGAGCGTTACTTTAAAAAAAATGAGCAAGTAAATGTAAAATTATTATTGAAATACCCAAATTTTGCAAAAATTTCAACCCTTTTCACAAATTGTTTACCTCCATGCCGAACTCCGAGACGGTGGTTCAATTAATCTTCCATGAGATTGAACTTCATCACTTCCTATTATGATTGTCACCAGTATGAGCATAAACAAGCTGATTAGTTTCCGTTGTCCAAAAAATTCCATTGTTGTATAGTTAATTAACTCATAAACTCCCAAAAGTAAAAGATGAAGTATTGGAAAAACAATAATGATAATTATTATTCTTATTGTTGCATTCAGTATAGATTTTGAAGAAATGATGACGTAATTGAAATGAATTTTTTGTAAAATTCTGTCAAAATTTAGTCATTTTGTCTTTTCAGTTTGAAAATCATCTTCATTTAAGTGAGATCCAGGTCTTGATGTTTATGAAATTAAAACTGATAGAGTAATGAGTGGAGTCATTCCTTGAGACCTTGAAAATGAAGAAAGAAAAACAAAGATTAATTAATTATTATTAATAAGATTAATAAGAAGAATGGAGTTTCTCAAGAAGAGTCTTGACAATGGTAATTACCACTTAAACTTCAGAAAATTAACAATGAGAACCTATTCAAATAACTTGTAACTTTTCAACCTCAAGGAAGTCAACAGTAACATTTGATTATTTAATTTAATCAGAATCACAGTAAAAGAAACATTATTCTACTAACCGTAAGCGATTAAAATAAGTTACTTACAGGAAATGTTACAAAATAATTCGTTAATAATAAACTTAAAATCTTCAGCAATGTTAAACACGAGCGAGTATTTTTTGGATTTATATTGGATTTGGATTGGATTTAATGGATACTACTTAATTCTCCGACTTATAAAAATTAATTTAAGAAAAAAAAATTTATTTTAGTAACTCAATAAACCCAAAGTGACGACAGCCTTTCCCTAAAACCAAAGAA
>NIPM01002054.1:0-17362 GCA_002738285.1 Holacanthella duospinosa | reverse complement strand
AAGTCAATTTTATGCCTCTAAATCGACTCATGGTTGGAAATGTCCAATATCCTAAAGACCCTGTATGTCATTTTAAAAAAAAACACGGATGTTATTTAGATATATTTTATTTTATTCAAAAAAGTTTTTCTTTGTTCCGTATCATAGAATGTAATAGAAATGGTTCGAGTTATCAAATATGAAGACAAATATGACAAAGCTGTGAGACATATCTTTGGACGGACGTTAATTTGTCGGGAATTAGAAGCAGCTGTAAAAACAGCAAAATCTCATCGCTTTGACTGTGTAACGTTGGACGGTGACAAAGTTGCTAGCAAGGGGGTTCTCACAGGTATGGAGTAAATTTTTAACAAGAAAAAAAAAACTTATTTTTTTTTCATGTTATATTCAAAGTTATGTTTTTTTAATAATTTGAAAAACTTGTTTTTTTTTTCAGGCGGTTACTACAACACATCTCGCTCAAGTTTAGAAATTCAGAAGCGTCGCTCAGCACTTCATAAGGAGAAAGCAGACTTAGAGTCACAGATGACCAATCTGAAAAGAGAACTTCATACTGTTGAAGAAAAAATTAAAGAATTTGGAGCAGATATGCAAAAAAATGAGACACGGAATAGTAAAATTAAGTAAGTTCTGTAATATACCAAGTCTTTTTTTTTTAAATAAGGATACTCTACGAAAATATAAAAAAAAAATTGAATTTAGCAAATCAAATTCGAATATTATGGATAAAATTCGTAATTTGATTGGTTAAATTTGAATTTAAAAAAATTGGATGTCTTTTTGATGTTTAGGGATACATTTGATAAAGTGAAGACAGACATTCGATTGAATAAGGAAAAAGTGAGTTTGATTGATCGTTCAAAACAATCAAAAGAACGATCATTGAATCAATTGAAATCAAATTTGGAAGCACTACAATCTACAAAAGAGGGATTTGAAGCGGAATTACATCAAGATCTTCTCTCGAGTCTTTCTGTTCATGATCAAAGAGAAGTTGATATACTGACAGATCAAATTCGTCAACTTACGAAAGAAAATAAGGAAACTTTTACAAGGAGGATGCAGAAAGAAGCTGAGAAAAATAAATTGGAGAATACACTGAATAATAACCTTGTTCGGTAATTAATAATTAGTTCAATGCAAACATACTTTACTTCCCTAAAGTAAGACGACTTTTAGTATATATTTTTACCAGACAACTGTTTTTAAACAAACTGATACTTGAAATAGTTGAGTTTTATTAATTTTAGGCGGAGGGATGAACTAACACAAGCATTACAAGAAATTTCTGTTGAAGATCGTAAACGTGAGTTAGATCAATGTAGATCTGAATTGAAGACTATTGAAGTCAAGATTAAAACACTTGATAAATCAGTTAGTTTAGCTGAAAGAAAATTGAGTGATCAATCGTCAAAGGTAAAGAATTATGATTATTAGTTTTAAAAAGTTTTAAAAAAAAATTTTCAATTAGAATATTATAATTTTATGGATTTTTGTATAGTTAAAAGGAGCACAGGAATTATGTGAACGGTATAAAACAGAAGAGCGAGAATGTCAAGAAAAGATTAACGATGATGCAAAAGATCTTGAAAAATTAGCAACAAAACAAAATACACTTCAACAAAAAATCAATGATTGTGTAAAGAAAATAAGAGAATTGGGTTCAATTCCAACAGATGCATTTGATAAATTTCATAATACGGCACTCAAACAATTATATTCACAATTAGAGAAAGCAAATCAACAATTGAAACAGTATTCTCATGTAAACAAAAAAGCACTGGATCAATTCATGTCATTTTCAGATCAGAAGGAAAAGTTGGTAGCACGAAAGGAGGAATTGGATGTGGGGTTTGTTATAACTTTTTTTGATTTTTTTGATTTTTTTTTTTTTTTTTTTTTTTTTTTTTAAAATTTAAATTAGTTGAAACAAATGAATCAATTGAAATGTACTTTTTGCTTTTAGACATGAAAAAATTCGAGAATTAATGGATCATCTGGAATTGAGAAAAACGGAAGCAATTTTATTTACATTTCGTCAAGTAGCTAAGAATTTTACTGAAGTATTTCGAAAATTAGTACCAGGTGGACATGGTCAACTGGTTATGCAAACGGGGAATCGAGAAGAGACGGATTTACCTGTGAGAAAAAAAAATTATTTGGTTCTTTTTTAAGTTAGATTGTTAGGAAATTATACCGGATTTTTCAATAGTAATAACCGAAGAAAATTCAAAATTTCAAATTCAGCCAATGTTGTTGAATGAGCTTGAGCTTGTTCTGTTCGAAAGACACTGTGTTCGAAGCATGATTGGCTAAATTTGATTTTTTGAAAATTTTCTTCAAGTTTTGTTTTTGAAAGACTTGTGTAGTCAATTCGATTGATATGATTTACCATAAAAAAGAGTTGTTTTTTTTTGTATACAGGAAGATGGTGGTGGTTCGTCACTTCAAGGATTCAATTCAGATACTTTTACAGGAGTTGGTATTCGTGTGAGTTTTAGTGGAAATATTTCAGCGGAAATGAAAGAAATGAATCAACTCTCTGGTGGTCAAAAATCACTTGTTGCTCTCGCTCTCATTTTTGCTATTCAAAAATGTGATCCAGCACCATTTTATCTCTTTGATGAAATTGACCAAGTAAGAAAAAAAAAATCTCTAAAGTTTCTCGGTTCAAGTATTGGATAATTTTTTTTTTGAAAATGAGTCAATTTACGCAATTTAGGCGCTGGATGCTCAGCATCGAAAAGCAGTTGCTGACATGATTCATGAACTGGCTGGTGATGCACAGTTTATAACAACAACTTTTAGACCAGAACTTTTAGAAAAAGCGGACAAGTTCTATGGTGTTGTATTCCGAAATAAGGTTTCAATACATAATTATTATTTTATAGATGTTACATCAACTCTAGTTAGTTACTTATTTGAAAGAAGAAAAAAAAATATTTTTTTTTTACCTTTTAGGTTTCTCATGTTGAGTGTGTAACTCGAGAAAAAGCGTACGACTTTGTAGAAGATGATCAGACACATGGTTGAACACAACAACTTCAACAGTTTCATCTCTTTCTAAGTCGTTAGGTTAGAATTTTGATAATTTTGAACCTATTTTGTAAGTAATGTAATTAATGATGATAGAATACTTCTTTTTTTGGTTTTTCTTTTTAAGTTTTAGGACTAATTAGGTTCAGGACGTGAGTTAAGGGTCTCGTTTTTTTTTTTTTTTTTTTTTATAACGTAATACTTAGATTTTTGCTTACCAGGTTGGGTTTTTGTGAAGTTCATGTATCCTGAACAGCCTTAATTTAAATCTCCTTGAGTTTAAACAACTGTTCACTGATGTGTTTTCATTAAATTTAAGGAGAAAAAAAAAAGAATTGGTAGTTACCACTTTTAATGAAATCTTCAATCATCCTTGATTGGGTATTTGACTGTTTGACTGACTACTGACTGTGATTGGTTGGATTGTAATTGGCTGTGAGGTGTGTAACTAACAGAAGGGAGCAGTGGCTCTATTGATATCCAAACTCGCTTGAGGATTTTTCTCCATATGTGTTTTAAGAAGTTGGGCAAGTTCTTGATTTTGTCGCCGAATTTGTTCAACTTCACCGACATATTTGTTTCTCTCTGTGAAATCCAAAGAAAAGAAAAATTTTTTAGTATTGCGCTTGCGCAGAATCAAAAATGGTTGTAAATAACTTACCTTTGAGAATGGTATGATACTTCTGGAAACAAAAGAGTAAAGATTCCCAGAAACCATCATGTCCAAAATTTTGAACAAGAGGTATGAATCGATTCCAATAATCTCGCATTTCTTCTGAACTTGGAAAACGAAGTTTCGCTAGTCTTTCATCTACAACTTCTTCTTCGGTAGGTTTCTCCCTAAATATATCAAAATTAAAACATTAATTTAATATTTTTATATTGAAAAGTTTAAAAAAAATTTTTTTTTTTTTTTTTTGCTTTTTTTTACAGTTTAGTCTTAGCGTTGAATTCCTTGAGGAAACCGGCGAGTGCTCGTAAAACATCATTTGGTGGTATAAAGAGGAATTCTTGACTATTGATTGAAGTAGGAGGATCAGAATGGACAGTGGCAGTGTCAGAAGACTCTTCGTTGGAGGATGTACGTTGTTGTGAATGTACTAACTCAAGTATTTCATCCTTCTCACCGTCACAGATACAGACGCCGTCAGGTTCTTCACAGTGACAGACACCAGAGTCATCTTTCTTGTACCATGTCATCACCATACTCTCTGCGGTGTTACTAAATTAGAGAAAAATAAAACAGCGTAAGGTCAACTATAACATAACATAACAGTGTGTTGTTTTTTTGTTTGTTTTTTTTACAAAGAGAGCGTCTTGCGATGACAACCTTCCGGTGTATCCATGGACCCTGTCGAATGACTCTTGTGTTTAGCGGAGTCAGCTGACCCTTCCAATGGTGTTTCTCCATTGCCCATTGAGCAATTACTACTGGATTTATTGACACTTTCACCAGAAGGTGTGAGATCACTTCCAGATCCTTCAGTCTTTCCAGATCCATCATCATGCTCTCCTTCATACTCCTCAGGTTCTTCACAATAGAGAATTTTTGGAATTGTAATTCCTTTGACAAACGTTCCAGATCCAACTTCCTCTTCTTCATAATCTGAATAAATTTGATCAATCATCTTCAGCTTCAATGTTTCGAGAGTTTGAGTTTCAGCTAAGGTCAAATTCGATGAATCACCCATCATATCATCCAGACTTACTCCCATCGACTGTAGAATTGGAGATTCGACGTCATCCATCTGTAATTTATATTTTACAAGTAAGTTTTTCAAATTCGAAACTTACAGTTTAGTAGTAAATATCGTCTGCAATTATTTTATTTTGTTAGGTTCAAGAGGTTTTCTGCGCAACTGGGAAAATTGTTTTACAAATCACTAAATCTGGAAGTCATAGTCATGACTTCCAGAGTCAGAGTTATGACTTCTAGAGTCAGACTCATGACTTCCAGAGTCAGAGTCAGATTCATGACTTCCAGAGTTAGATTCATGACTTCCAGAGTCAGTCACCTTGACTCTGGCAAAACTGGGAGGCATGGAGAATGCTACTTTAGATCCACGTCTGAGTCAAGCGAAATACTGATTTCTAAGATCTCTCTCTACCTTGTTACTGTAAGACTGTTACCTTGGCCATAACCCCTTTCATAACAGTACAGTTTCGAAGCATGTAACGACAGAGTAACTGCATCTCAGGAATAGTACGAATCCCAAGTGCTTGGAGTACTGCATCAAATTCAACAAGTGTTCGTTCCTGTTGGATCATTGGAGCAAGCATCTTACGAAGTTTCTCTTCAAGTAAAAATCCTGTTTCATCAGAAATGACCTGAGCAATATGTGTCATCAATTTTCTTTGAAAAATAGGCTCAGAATCCGGTCCTGGAAGAAAATCAAGGGAAGGGGTCCATTCTAGAAGTAAACTGGGTGTATTCTTGACACCTTTCTTCTGACGATTCGCTGAACCAGTTGATGAAACAAATTTTGATCCTGCAATACTTGCATTTGATAATCCAGTAGTCCCTCCAGTTCCTGGAGATTCTCCTGAATTTGGAGATTGTGGAAGCCAAGCGGTAGGGTCACCTTTTTCTTCTTTTACTAACCAACAAAAGTTTTGTTTTAAAATTTCTTTTTCTCATAAACTGAATGTGAGTTCTTCGAACTTTTGAAAAAAAAATTATAATTCGAAGAACTCTTCTGATTATTGGTTAAACTCACACATTTCTTGATTATATTCCAGATTGTACATGAAGCAATGAATTTCTCTTGGATGATCTAGAATACTTGACAAATCCATTTTGGTTACTTTGATTCCCAACATTCGCTGAAAGATAAATTCTTCAATATCTAGAAGTAATTCAACTTTTCGTTTTGCTTCTTCTTCACTTACTACCCACATTTCCATAAATTTTCGATAGTCAATGACAACCATATGTAGTAGAGCTCTTGCAGCACTTGAATTCATTTCTTGAAATCGTTGAGCTTCTTTGATAATATGTGCAGTTTCTTTCTTTGCTCCAGTTACCAATGCTCTCATTTCATCACGAAGGGTATTGTATCGATCACGAAATTTGAGTACTGCACGTTTGAGACTACTTCGCATAGTAATATTTTCCAATTCCCGTCTTCTAATTACTTCTAAATTGTAATCCAATTTTTCTGAATTGAGAAGACTTGCAAATTTATAATTTTCAAAAAGTAAAACAAGATTTCGATAATCATCTTCTAATTTTCGACGAAATGATCTCATATCCTCTTTCACTGCTTGATGTTTTTCACTCATATTTGCAAAACGATTTAGTGATTGATTTTGTCGTTCTTGTAGAGATTCTCTCTCAGCTGTTTCATAACGGTTCATCATGTCTTCCCATTCTTGCTGATACTGTCGAAGCATGTCGTTCTGTTCGGTTTGAACAAATTCCTATAGGTAAACAAAACAAAAACTGAAAATAGAATAATGTAAAAATTTTGATTTTTTTTTGTAGGTACTTCACAAAGTGTCAATTCTTCAAGGAAGGACCTGAAAAGTTTGTCCATGTGATCATCGATACGATCACCCATGAGCATAATATCTTTTTGGTAATATCCCAAATACTCTTCAAATTCCCAGTCATTCTCATCCATTAGATTTTGTAAGTCCTCAATTTGATTTTGTTTCTTTTCTAAAACTTTGTCACTAGCCTTCTGTTGCTCTTGAATCTTAAGTGAGATTGATTATCAATTGAGTTATCAATTTCAATTAATTCAATTCAATCAATCATTTTTATTTTATATAAACTTACTTTTCCATATAGGTCAAGTGGTAAGATTTTCTCAGCTTTAATGNTATCAATTTCAATTAATTCAATTCAATCAATCATTTTTATTTTATATAAACTTACTTTTCCATATAGGTCAAGTGGTAAGATTTTCTCAGCTTTAATGTTCCAATTATCTTGAAGATCCTTATACATTTGATCAATTTCGATAGCTTCTTGTCGTAACGTCTCAGATCTTGCTTTTTTTTCAGCTTTGAGTCGATCTCGTCGTCGAATTTCACGATATTCAGCTGCTACTTTAACATTTGTGACCTAAATTTAATCTTAATCTTTAGTAAGTCATACTTCATCAGAATCAGATGATGACAAAGAAAAAATAATTATTGAAATTTTGTTATAAAGTGTAAAATTCTATCTCAAAAATTTTGGTTACCCAAATATCTCCATCGTAAAGAATTTGACCAATGTTCTCTTGACTTTGTTCTTTTTGCTTGTTAAAATTTTGTTTGAAAGGTTCATCCTCATCTTCTTCATCTTTGTCTTGAAAGAAAGAGTCAAGGTCTACATTAACCTGTGACCCTTCACTTTCACTTCCACTTCCATCAGATGGATCAAAGTACTCTTCATCTGAATGTTCAGATGATCCGGATGCATTCTTTCCATCTTCATCCTTTGTACTGAAAATTCAAAAAGTAATCCAAAAATTAAATTATTGTTACCTATGATTGTTAAACTAAATTATAAAATTTATTTAAAAAAAAAACTTAGTAGCCTCCAGGCATGAGAGCAAAAGAAAGATGAGTTACTTTGATTATCTGAAACTTACGTAGTGAGTTTCTCAGAGATTCGTAGTCTTCTTCCTTCAATTCGTTTTTCACGTGACTTAATTAANGAAACTTACGTAGTGAGTTTCTCAGAGATTCGTAGTCTTCTTCCTTCAATTCGTTTTTCACGTGACTTAATTAAGTATTCGTTGGGTGGACAGGTGCCACAAACAATTTTTCCTAAATTCCGAAACATTTTCTTGAACTTACTTCGTTGGATGAACTTCGAAAAAATAAGCTTATGGGATTGGAGGACTTACTTNCGAAACATTTTCTTGAACTTACTTCGTTGGATGAACTTCGAAAAAATAAGCTTATGGGATTGGAGGACTTACTTTATATCAACTTTTAATTTTTTTAGGTATAACATGCAGTATTGTTATTATCTATTTGTATTGTTAGATCGTTAATACCTGTGTAACCATAGTGATTTATGTAAATGCAATAATTTTCTGTAGGATACCTTCAAACCTTGAAGTACAAACCGTTAAATTTTGAGTACAAATCGTTTAATCTTTTTTCTTTAATTTTAAAAATGTGCTTAACAATTTGATTATTCGTTTAGTTAAAGTTTTTACAACAATAAGAGATGTCTTATTGTTACAAAGAGTATATTAATAATTTTGAAAATGATGCGAGATTTGAATTTAAGGCGGGATTTGTTTAAATTTTTTTTTAATATTTTCCCGGGAAATTTTTGAATTTTGAATTCAAAATTCAAAAATATCACGCTGCGGACATGACTTATTCAGTTTGATGAGGTTATACTAATAATTACGCGTATGTCCTTATAACTTTTACGGAAGGGCATTGAGTAAAGTGGGAGTAAATATTATAGAGACGGTTATAAAATAAATAGCATCTTATTAGAGAATATTGTGACGGTTTTGTCTGTCTGTCCTGTCTCCAGACAGGACTATGGCAGACAGACAGCACCACCGACCCCTGACACTGACCTCCTGACCTCACTACTGCTGCCACCCCAACTCAAGACACTAAACAAAATAACGGACTGACGAACTGACGGGAATTGACAGACAAACTTTTATTTTAACAAAAAAACGTCTCTCAGGAGAGAGATCAGAAAGAGATCCGAGCCGACCAACGGCTCTACCAATAATGATCCCATTTTTCCCTCATGCAAGACTTCTATTCCTTTGCAGGAGTCTTGCATGAGGATCCCACCAATTAATATCCCCAATCTCTAAATTAACTTAAATTAACATGTCTGCAAGCACAGCTTGCAGACTATGAAAATGAATATTATTATTTTTATAATAATTATAAAAATTCACTGAACGGCACCGTGTCAATATGAATAATTATTACAATTCCAGGTTTGGTGATAATGATAAATAATCACGGATTGTAGACGTTTTGGAGTATACAGGGTGTTCAAATAAGAAGGTAAAAATTCGGGACTAGAGTTTTCAAAATTTTCACAAATTAGGCTCTTCCCACAAGTTTTAACCTAAGAAAATTTAACTACAGTTTCGTAGTAACGGTTTTCAGTAGCTTGAGCAGTTCATAATGTGTGAAAAAGTGTGACAGAATCAGTTTTTGATTTTTCAAAAAATCATTTCTCAAAAAATTTGTCTTTTTATTTGAACACACTGTAGAATTATAGTAATTATAAGATTGTGGTATTATAGAGTCTGTAATCTTATAATCCGAAACTTAATTGCTCGATTAGAAGGCACACTTGCTTGCATGTTGGCTTCGGATATACACTACACATTTTTATGAGTCTTTTAGTGTTGTAAAAATTTTTTTTTTTGTTAGGTCAAATAATATTATTTTATGAAAGGACATTCNTTGTTAGGTCAAATAATATTATTTTATGAAAGGACATTCAAAAGTAGGGAAACAACTGGAGAAAATCAAGTCTACAAAATCGAAAGGTGAAAAGATGATTTATTGAAAATTAAAATTAGGTTTTTCGAATTTAAATTCTGAGACACTCTGGAGCAAGAATTTGAAGTATCAGAATTATATTTGAGAAGTTTGATTTTCACCAATTTATTAGTTTTGATTTTATGATCTTGGAGACATAATAACCTGTAGAAATTCTTGTTTTAAAGAAGAAAAAAAAATTTTTTAATATTATTTTTTAATTTCCATTTTATTTCGAGTTATTTACTAGAATCTTGAAGAAAAGAATTTTTTTTTGTTTGTCACCAGAATACTTTGTTTATTCGGAATTTTTATAATTCCTTTGAAGGAGTGGGTTGTGCCGCACTGTTTAAGATGCCCATCTCTGATGGGTGGCATGTGGTAATGTAAGACTGTTTGATGAAGTTAATCAAGTCGATTGTCGAAAGATTATCTCTCTTTTAATTCGTAACTTTTGAACATAATTTTGAATTTAAGTTAAAAAATTTTAATTTAACTAAGAGAAAAAGTGAGTTTACTGACTCTTTGACTAGTGTTGAAAGGTGCATTCGGTCCGATAGTGAGAAGAACGAAGAGAATACTTGAGGGGAAAGTAAGATTGAATTTTCAAAAGAACATTTTCATTTTACACACTAGCTGGACTGGAAACTGGATCTGGATCTGGAACTGAAACCGCATGAACAGGTGAGGATATTGATAAACTTACCATTTATGATATGTTTGATTAATTTGAAAATTGAGTGTACGAGTAAAGTTTATGTTGGTNTATTGATAAACTTACCATTTATGATATGTTTGATTAATTTGAAAATTGAGTGTACGAGTAAAGTTTATGTTGGTTGGATTGAACCAATGGCACAATTTTTACAGGGCATAAGAATTTAAAAGCCTGTCAGTTGGATTGAACCAATGGCTCAGTTTTTAGAAGCCATAAGAATTTAAAGACAAGGAACTGTGGCACTGAGTAATAATCTGACTCTCAGTTAGATCATTACATAAGTTTTTATGTACATAAAAAAGTGAGCCCTCTTTGGTTCAATTCAATCCATAATTCGCCTCATCTTACACAGCTGACTGATGAGATAAGTCTCCGTTCATTAACATATGGGTATGGGATAGCGTAGCCATTGATTTATTCTAAACTTAGTTGGTTGTTGGTGCTAGAATGGAGTATCCTACATTGACAGAAAATGACATTCTTGCCAAATTTTCATCGAAAGCGCTACATCTTCTCGATCAGTTCCACTGGGTCTTCAATTTTAGAACGATTGACATTCTCCTGCCAGGCGTACTGGGAAAAATTCCTTTAGAATTTCTATCTTTTTTCCAAAGCATTGAAGATGAGAGTTGGTTCCATAATATGTTGAATCTCCGTTTGTCAGATGTAAGATTTTTTTTTACAGTCTTACTTGAGTATATGTAAGAAGTAGTGTCAGATCATATGATAATATTTACTTCTTTGTACCTCCAAGGGGTGTTCGAGTATTTGTCCGATTACATTGGTGAGATTTGTTGAGCTTTGTCGTGAATTAAGACAAGATCATATTCAAGTGTTTGAGGAATGTAGTAGCAGCATGAGGCAGCGGCAGCAGAATTCTGTTAAGAAATGGCCTGAAAAGAAAATTCAAGAGGTTTCGATAGTTTCTAAATTTGTAGGAGAGTTGAGCACAAGTAACTCCTGTGAGTTGATTGTTGACATTGGTTCTGGTTTGGTATGTCATATTTCTATAATTAGTTGTTGTTTTCTTTAAATCAGCAGTCACAGATGTTTTCGTTGTTATATAGGGCTACCTCTCTTCCGAGCTTGCAGAAAAATATGGGATACCAGTCATAGCTGTCGAATCCAATTCTGCACATGTTACATCTGCTCAAAATTTGAAATCTAATAGGACGAATGTCAATGTTACTCAACTGACATTGGAAATAACGTCCAACATCGTCTCTGAATTGTATCCACATATATCTAGCTACAACAACATTTGTATCACTGGGTTACACACATGTGGTGATTTGAGTCCATGGAGTCTCAAATTATTTCTTGAAGATCCAAAATACAAAGTTCTTGCAGTAGTTCCATGTTGTTACCATAAAATGAAGGACCCGAGTAATTTTCCTCTTTCTGATGTCCTCAAGAACCAATTACAGGATAGTTATGAATCCTCCAACTTTATTTGTAACGTACATTTTCTTCGTCTTGCTTCTCAGCGACTCGGTGAACATTTTCTCGACGATTTAGAAAAGGAGACAAATTTCGTCTTTCATCGATCAGTTCTCGAGGTTTATATTCAAAATAATGGTAAAAAAAAAACACACACACACGCACACAATTATTCTGATTTTCATAATTTTGATTAGATTCTAAAAAAAAAAACAAAAAAATTTTCATCTTTGTCTCTGTTTAGGGTTAACTTTACGTAAAACAAAACGTCGAGGACGTAAAGGAGGGGGTTGTAATTTTGCTGATTACATTTCAAAATGTGTTGGAGAATTTGGTGGATTTTCTATCGAAGGGGGTAGTAGTAGTGACATTGATTTTCATCAGAAGCACTTGAATGAATTGTATCTTCTGGTAAACAAATCTCACTAAAAGAATAATAATTATTCTTTGTAAATAGTACTAACGGAGGTAATTATTACCTCCGTTAGTATTTACAATTTGAACTGAAACTTTTTGATCTAAATTTTCTCTTATAAGAACTTCCAATACTCGAAAGTTATTACTGGAATATTGGCTCTGCAAGGTGCTATCCAATCAATTGCTGAGAATTTAATACTCTTTGATCGTCTACTGTTTTTACGAGAAAATGACAAAGTTGAGGAAGTTGACATGAAACGAATTATATTTCGTCATCCTACTCCCTCTGGTGTCATTGTTACCACTGTAGTACGCTGTCCTAGAGGGCAGGAGAAGTCCATATTTTAAAGCTTAAAAAATCCCTATCTGTGAGTTCATGCCGTGGAGTAGCCATTGTTGTTTTTATGGGGCAAGGAGAAGGACCATTTACATCAATACGCAAAAGTTTTCAACTTAAACCAAGATCAGAAGTTACAACTTGGGACATGTCAACTAACAAGGACACAAAGGAGAGTCAGGAAGGGTAAGTAGATTAAGGTATACTATTTTCACCAAACACAAAACAATTATAAGCCCACAGGGCATAATACGTCCACCGGACAGCTCGACGAGCTAGTTTAGCCCACTGGGCATTAGAGCTTTTGAGTCTGCCCACAGGGCAGCATTAGCTCTAGAGTGATAGACCAAAGGTCATATGAGAAATAATCATCTCTTGTAAATTTGTAGAATGGACTCAAAGAGTTCCGCTACGAAACGAGCGCCAGTTGCCGACAAGACTCCTGATAAGCCGCAACCTATCAATACATCTCAAGTCATCCTGGCAATGGCTAAGCAAATGAGCGCGTTAACAGCTGAGGTCGGTAGCCACGACAAATTTCTTACTAACCTAAAAAACGTACCAGAGATTTTGACAGCCATAAGCAACACGTTGAAAGATGTCACAGCAAAACTTGCTGAATATGAATCTCGTAGCGTGGACAATGACATAATCCACGACATTGTGGAAGACAACGATCCTCCGCCTATAGATCCGCTGAGCACTTTGCTTACGGCTAATGAGGATACAGACTTAGAGCAACCTCTCGACGAGGATGTCATGAGCATTCTCAACACACAACACGAAGAGCCAATGGGGCCAGAGGTAGATCAAGCTGTGTTCCTTTCATTTGGAAACATTCTCTCGCAAGAGAAAAAGAAAGAACAGATTGATACTCTTTCTGAGAAATTGAAAGTGCCCTCCAATTGTAAATTTTTGGCTGTTCCAAAAGTGAACTTAGAACTTTGGTCCCATCTGCCAGTGAAAGTCAAGACCAATGACTTAATTCTGCAAAAGACTCAAGGCACATTATCAAAAGGAGTCATTATGGCAGCGCAACTAGCAGATAAGCTCACGAAAGGCTCAGCGTCAATTAACAAAGAATTGAAACAGGACCTATTAAAGATAATCGTAGACGGGGCCTCATCCCTTGCTTTTGGCATCCAGGATCTGAATAACCAGCGCCGTACGCAAATCAAGCCAGCCTTGAAACCGGAATTCCAAGGAATTTGCGTTAAGACCAACCAAGTTTCCGAGTTTCTGTTTGGAGACAGCCTGACAGAGAGTCTCAAGTCTTCTAAATCGACATCAGCCATTGTCCAAGGAGCCATGGCACAGAAACGGATAGATAATCGGTTTGTACCTTTCAAACGGGATCATTTAAACTTGCGAGGCTCGTTCTTGAGAGGGGCACCAAGAGGACGAGCTCACTTAAACCGGTTTCCCAACCGAAGCTTTCGAGGTGCCCAACAGTACGGGAGCCAAAGCTCACAGGGCCAGAAACGGGAGTTCTAAATAAGGTACATCTCCATGCAGGGAGTTTAGCTTACTATCGTGAGGAGTGGAAGCACTATACACAGGATGGTTATATTCTTAGAGCACTGAAAGGATTTAAAATTCTGTTCTCTAGGGAACCAATCCAATTCAAAGAACCTATGCTGCGCGAATTCTCCACAGCAGAATCAATAGTTATCGCGGAGGAAATCAGCAGATTAGAAAACATAGGAGTAATAGTTCCTGTAAACGATGCGGATGGTCAATATATATCCACGATATTTACGGTCCCAAAATCGGACGGTAATTATCGGTTAGTGTTTAACCTGAAACATCTAAACACATATATAAGTTGTCCACATTTCAAAATGGAGGACTACCGTAGTGTCTGTCAGCTCATTCATAAGAATACCTTTATGGCAACTGTGGATTTGACAGATGCCTATTACCTTATACCAGTCGCTAAACCTCACAGAAAATATTTGAGAATTAGGTGGAACAGAATTCTTTACGAATACACTTGTGTGCCTTTTGGTATAAACATTGCTCCACGCTTATTTACAAAAATTATACGACCTATAATCGCACATTTAAGACAGGTAGGCATCGTTTGTGTTTCATATTTGGATGATATTTGGGTTGAAAGTAATACTTTCCTAAAATGTCATTCTAATGTAAGTTATATACGAGAACTTTTCGAAAGAATTGGACTTCCAATCAAATTTAGTAAGTCGGTATTACTTCCTCAACAGAAGATTAGATTTCTTGGTTTCATTTTTGATTCGGTTGGAATGTGTTTAACTATACCAGAAAAGAAAGTAAACAGAATCCAAGAATTCTGCTTCAAGCTGTTATATACTCCAAAAATAACAATCGAATTAGTAGCTAGTTTTATCAGAACTTGCGTTGCAGCTTGTCCAGCGATACCTTACGGGTACTTATATACAAAGCAGTTAGAAATTGAAAAAACTAGTGCCCTAGTTACAAATAATCAAAGATTTGAAACAATCATGACTATATCGGAGTTGGCCAAATGCGACATACGTTGGTGGTTGTACCACTCACCTGATTGCTCAATGCCAATCAAAACTGACCAGTTTGATTTCTCTATTTTTACAGACGCGTCTCTAACAGGCTTGGGTGCTGTGTGTGGAAACGAAAGGTCACATGGATTTTGGGCTAGAGAACAGCAAACTTTACACATTAATGAACTAGAGATGCTAGCAATAGATAAGGCGCTTCGAGTGTTTGCCTCTGAGTTTACTAATATTAAAATCATTTTACGTGTAGATAACATTACAGCAGTGGCCCATATTAATCGTTTGGGTGGCTGCCATTCGGAAAAATTACACGCAATTTCGAAACGAATCTGGCAGTGGTGCGAAATCAGGGCGATTTATTTGTTTGCCGCATATATTTCCTCGAAGGATAATTGGGAAGCAGATGCTGAATCGCGGCGTGACGCATCTGATGACGATTGGCAGTTGGATCAATCCAGTTTTTATAAAATTTGCAAGAAATTTTCCTGTCCTTCAATCGACCTTTTTGCCACGGAACTGACAACAAAATGCAGTCGATACATCTCCTGGTATTTTGAACCTAAGGCGGAGGGTACAGATGCATTTACAGTAATTTGGAACGAATTTTTCTACGCATTTCCCCCTTTTTGTTTGGTAGGCAGAGTACTTAAAAAGATAGAAGACGAAAAAGCAGAGGGTGTACTAGTGGTGCCAGACTGGCCTAGTCAGTCTTGGTATCCAAAATTTTTAGAGTTAACAAAATCAGAGGTACTCAAATTTGGACCTAACGAAATATTGTTACTTTGTTATGATATGCCACATCCACTACATCACAAGTTGGTGTTGGCGGCAGCGGTTGTGTCGGCACGTTTGTGAACGGACTCAACCTTTATCCTACTGCTCTTAAGTTAATTCAAACCTCTTGCTCTGTTTCTACATGGAAGCAATACACTTCAGTCTTCAAGAAGTGGGAACTATTTTGTACAGAAAATAACATAAGTGTATTGAATCCAGTAGTACAGGACATTCTGTCATTCTTAGCTAAACTGTATGACGACGGTTTAACTTACACGTCTCTAAATACGGCCAGATCCGCTATGTCTACTATATTACCACCAATTGACGGGGTCAACATAGGAAATCACCCACTGGTCGTTCGCCTTTTGAAAGGCGCTTCGAGGCAGAGGCCTCCGCTCCCTAGATATGATTCTATTTGGGATGCTAATATATTGTTAGAATTTCTTACGGAATGGCCAGTAGACTCAAAACTAAGTCTCAGACAACTCACGTTAAAAGTATTGGGGCTGCTTGCACTTATTTCGTCGCAGCGAGTTCAAACTATGGCGGCAATCAAATTAGAAAATATTAAGATTTCACATATTGTAGAGATTTTTATTCCGGACATCCTGAAAACTTTTAAACCCGATAGGGCGCGCGTAAAACTAATTCTGCCACCGTTCCCAGACAACAGAAAACTGTGTATTCTGACAGCTCTAACTGAATATCTAGTTAGAACTTTACCGCATAGAAAGTCAAACAAATTGTTCATAAGTTATACTGCTCCGTATGATGGAGTGTGTTCACAGACATTAAGCAGGTGGTTAAAGTCTTTACTTAAATTAGCTGGAATTGACATCAAGGTGTATAAGGGTCACAGCTTTCGCCATGCCTCTACGTCTAAGGCTGCTAGATCAGGTGCTACTACTGATCAAATATTTCGTAGTGCAGGATGGTCATCAAATTCTAATACCTTTGCTAAATTTTACAACAAAAAAGTAGATTCATCTACTAGCTATGTTAACCATGTCTTAAATAGAATACATCATTCCAAGTGAATAAAATATCTTAATACAGATGCTGAACTTACGCTCTTCGCCGAAGACGCTTTAAACATCTACAGTGGTAACAATGACACCAGAGGGAGTAGGATGACGAAATATAATTGTAAGTTAAGCGAGACTTACCTGTAAGTTGAAGCGAGACTGTAATTATATGAGTCATCCGGATCCCGAAGGTGTCATTCCCCTCCCACCCTACCCTTACGTTAACTTCGGCTCAGACTTGCACTTTAAAACCAATGGCTACTCCACGGCATGAACTCACAGATAGGGATTTTTTAAGCTTTAAAATATGGACTTCTCCTGCCCTCTAGGACAGCGTACTACAGTGGTAACAATGACACCTTCGGGATCCGGATGACTCATAATTACAGTCTCGCTTCAACTTACAGGTAAGTCTCGCTTAACTTACAATTATTTCTAAGGAAATTTCACCACGTAGAATGGCACTAGTTGCAAAAAAAAAAAAAACTTGTGAGCTAATGTATTATGCTGCTATTTTAGAAACATTGGATTTTTTAAATATAAATTTTTTATTTTTTTTTACAGGTCAAATGACTGAATGAAGGTCACTAGAGCGCTGATTGGATACCTTAGTAGGTCTGTACAT
>NIPM01002053.1:313-12178 GCA_002738285.1 Holacanthella duospinosa | reverse complement strand
TTCGTTTTAATTAATGTAATTATTTCGTAATTATTGATCAAACTGCGGCGGGTGCAAGTGAAACGACCTAGTACTTTAATATTTAGTAAGCATATCTTACCTTTGGATTTTTTTTAAGACGAAGTTATTACTAAAGGATTTGATCTTCCATATATTAGCAAACAAAATGTTAGGAAAGAAAAAAAATGGCTGCATTAGAAATGAAAAATAATATATGTAAGAAAATGTTGGAGAATGGGCTAGTATTACTTTATATGGTTGTAAACCCCCTGTAACTCAACATAAACACATGAATATTATACTATTTTTCTTATCTAATTCTTCTAAACCAGTTTTTTTGAGAAGCTTTATTTTAGAATCAAATACTGCCAATAATATATCAGAAAAGGTTATGGAACTTTTATAAGATTTAGAAAAATTTGAGATAGTTGTAGTAGCTGGAATTACAGACAATGCTAGGTGTATGGTTGTTGTTATGGATATAGTTATCTCAAAATGACCAACTGTTATGCCATTATGGTGTGCAACACATGTAGTGAATTCAATTATTAAAGATTCTCTAAATTCTGTAAAGTTTCTCAATAAAAGTCTCTCTATTTTAGAAAATTTTATTGAAAAGAATATTACTAAAAGATATTGTATAACTAGATGGAATAATATATTTGACCGCTTTAATGAACTATCCAATCATTTAAAGAAAGAAGATGAGCATAAAAATACAGATATATTGAATCAAATAAACAATTCCATTGCTGCACTCAGTCCATTTATTGGTCTTCTTAATAAAGCTCAGGAAGATGTTGCTGGATGGCTTATTTTTTATGGTGAATATTGTAAAACAATTACTAAGTCATCTGAAAGAGGATTTGATAAAATTGTTGAAATTGCAGAAAATGGAAAAAAATTGATTAAAAATCCGATTGTCTGATTGGATTTGTGTATTAACAAAATTGATGATGAAACTTTAGAAATATTATATAAATAGATGGATGCTCTTAAAATACCAGATTTTAAAAAAGATACCACTGATAGAGAATTTAATACTAAAGCTATTCCATCAAGAAGATTGAAACTGTTCCATACAATGAAATTAAAATCTATTGCAATAAATGAAGCAGCTGTTGAAAGATGTTTTAGTGTGCATAAATTGATCCATAGTCCTTTAAGAGCCAGTATTAGTGATGATCTTGTTGAAGATATTCTCTAAATTCGTTATAACAACAAAGTTGTTGAAAATGAAGAAATAAATTAAGATGAGATAAATGAGATAGAAAAACTACAAGCATTTGATTAAATCATTTTTTTAAACATTATTTACTATTGAAATATAATAAATTTATAATTTAAGAAAAATAATATAGCCCGAAAATAGCCCACAGCCCGCTAAATCTTTAAAAAAATTTGCGGGTCCCACTCCAGATTATAAACTTAAAAAGATTGCATAAAGTGGAGAGAAAAAGAACAGATAAATTTAAGTAATTTAGTTTAAAGATTTTTCTTCATGTCTATTCTTTTTTCTAGAAGATTGTGGAAGTACTCTATTGCCCAATAAAGTCCTGGATGAAAAATAAGAGAATAAATAAAATTAAAACCTTTTCATTTATTACTTGAGGATCATATAAAAGTATTTATAGTACTGGAATATGATCTTATTGTTTAATTTGATTTTATATTTCTCTTTGATTTGATTTACCAAATGACTTTTATAGTTTCTGATTGAAAAAATATACCATAAATGATAATCATTATACCAAGATAATAATAAATATTAGGTATCTGAGTAGAGTAAGATGTTTTTCAAAAATATTTTATACACTGCCCGTCAAAAGTGATTCAGTGTTCGGGAAATTCGAACTTAAATGGTAATTCATGAATGATTAAGACTTCGAGCAATCCAATACTCATATGGTAGATAGATACAGCCTTTTTCTATAACATTAAAAATATTATAGATATGTTTTAAATATTGATAGAGTTATGATTGCTCAAAGTAAGTGATTCACTGTTTTGAAGAATTTTTAAAAAAATGAAAAATCAATAGATTGTGTACCCGCCCTTGGTTTTTCTGATCTGTTAAAGTCTTCTAGGCATTGATCTAATAAGCTTAAGACATACTTCAGCTGAAATATTGTTCCATATATCTTGAATTTTCTCCAAAAGTTCATCTTTGTCTTTACATGGTGGTCGAATTTTTAGCTCTCTTTTCATATGATCCCATAGATGCTCAATTGGGTTAATGTAAGCAGATTGTGCAGGCCATCTCATTATCTTTATTTCGTTTTTTTTGAACCATTTTTTAATACTTGAAGCGGTATGAGAGGACGCATTGTCATTTTGAAAGACAATTTTAGATTTGACCAAGCCATACAAGTCAATTGTATACATCAGATCGTCATCCAGAATACTCACATATATCTCAGCATTAACTCTGCAATCAATTCTACAAAGATACCCAACACCTGATGAAAGCATACATCCCCAAACCATAATTGATCCACCACTGATTTTTTTTGATTGAGTAATATTGTGATCTCTGAGTGGTTCCCCGATTTTTCTGCAAGTCCTATCACGTCCATCAGATCCCTCTAGATTTACTTTAACCTTATCTGACTATACATCCATATCCCAGTCCTTATTTTCCCAATTTCTGTGTTTTTTTCAAATTCTGATCTGGCTCGACGATGAGATTTTTTTAATTGTGGGTATTTCTTTTTGTATCTAGATACGATGTTGCTACGTTTTAATGTGCGCAGTATAGTACTCGAAGAGGCGGATATTCCTGCATAGGTCTTGAGTTCTCGCTGTATTTCTGTAGAGGTGGAGAATTTACCACTTGTTGCTAATCTTCCAATATATTTTTCATCATACTTATCTAAGACCCGAGGACGACCTATTATAGGCTCTGGAGTATTTTTTTCAATTCTATTTATTACTCTGGACACTGTTGCTTGTGAAACTACAACAATTTCAGCTATTTTTCTTGAAGATTTTCCATTTAAAGCAAGTTCGTTAATTCTTGTTTCAATTTTCTTCGTCATATCAAATAAGCCTTAATACCTTCTGCCAAGGATTTGAAATAAAAATGAACAATTTTGCGGTATTTTGGAATTTTCTAGAATGAAAAATTTGTAACTTTAAAAAATTCGACAAAACACTGAATCACCTACTTTCAACTTTGAGCAATCATAACTCTATCAATATTTAAAAGATATCTATAATATTTGGATAAGTTATAGACAAAGGCTGTATCTATCTACCATGTGAGTATTGGCTTGCTTGAAGTCTTACTCATTCATGAATTACCATTTAAGTTCGAATTTCCCGAACACTGAATCACTTTTGACGGACAGTATATTACGCGGCTACCGGTAAATCAAATCTAAGAGAAATATAAAACCAAATAGATTTATTGGATTATTTTCGGCTTTTACTAGTATAAAATTATTATAAAAAACGAGTCATATAAGCATATATCAACACTTTATGAATCTATTTTGTAATAAATATAACATAGATAAGCATATTTAAATTATATGATGTTTTTCAAAAACATATAAGCTTACTCTACTGAGCTACCCAGGATTTTCTTAATATTAATTTTCAAAATAGGACAATCTTTGAAAAAAGTTAAAATAAGCTTGATCAGTAAAAGAGAATTTTTATTTAAACTAAGAATATTTTTTCCCAAAGCGATACTCCATAACCAACACAAACACATCTCTAATCTTTACTTTCAAAACCTCAAGATTGACCCATTCCTCATCATACAATTCCGATAAGATGGGTGTTTTGGCAATATATTGGTAGAAATGTATTCTAACTTTTATAAAGAGCTCAAAGACTCTATTGACGGAATTCTTGATCTCTTCAACCATATCGGGTTCCATCAGATGGGATTCGGACTTCAAGAAGGCGATTCGATAGTGTAAGAAGGCGGAAGTGTTCAAGATTGTTTTGTTGAATTTGTCTATATTTGCTCGTTCTTTTTGTATCTGAGGTATTTCTTCATCGTCTCTTCTTGACCCCCATTTGCTGGTTGGCTGCCCACACACAAATAACATCATAAGAAATATTGCTAATATCATCATTATTTTATTGACTGCGGTCTGGTTTATATGCATTTTTGATTTCTTAGTGTTTTTGTGGATACATATTCCTGAGGTATTAACCAGAGCCTTGATCAAAAATAGTCCTTCCGAAGGGTAAACTGATTTCTTTATGGCAATGGCTATTCTAATGGCATTATTGTAGTGGGCTATGTAAGATCACATTTGCTTATTTGACGTTTATCTCTGAATGTTTAGATTTTCGATGATCTTCATGCATCAAGAAAAAAATTCTCTATGATTTCAAGATGAATAAGATATAAATAGGAAATTTGTTTCAATTTTACTATTTATTGGAGTCAAATTGGATGCTTTACATGTGTTTTTTGCTTTTCGTCTTATTTTCTGCCTTGCAATTGCTACGCTTTGTAAATTTCTCAGTTCACAGTTCACAGACAGATGACGATGAAACCATGTTTTAGATTGCTTAACCTGGAATCTATTAATATATCTATTTTTAATTAAACCGTTTGTATATCTTGGTATTTGGCTTGAGGTGAAACCATCAACTGCATGAGTATCTACAGATAATGGGCGACTCAAGAGCAACTTTGTAACTTCCCGCACTAGCATTTACTACATGATCTTTATAAAGGTATCAAAATCGTTGAAGCGACTCATTTTAATCACCAAAAAAATCGAAACTTTGATTAGCATCTTAATTTACATTTGTATCATTGAAACAAATAAGTCCATTTAAATATTGATCTTTTGATGCTTTTACTCGTCATTTATAATAATAAATGGAATTTTAACCCGTAAATGTCTGATTATGATCGGGGTAAGGCTGATGTCTTTGTAAAGATCTTAATTTTTGAAAAATATCTTATTTAGAGGCCTTTTTGAATGTATTTGGTAAGGTTTTGATCAGAAATTTTGAATAGAGAGTAACATTCTTCAAAAAGTACATGCTAGAACCTCAATTTTTGTTATAAGTCTGTCTTATAATCGCACATTTATGGTATAAGTTATTAATGTATATTGGGCTGATAAATTAAAATTAAAATGTTTATGCTGTTAATACTAGTTATGGGGAAAATCAATGAAATTTCATTGAATTTTAATCGATTGCTCAACAAATGCTAATGAAATTTAATATAATATTCAATGCATCTTTTGATATATTCATAAAAATAAAGTCAATTTGCGTTAGAAAGTCAAAAATATCAATAAAAATTCAAGTGGACCAGCGGCGCGGTCCGAATTGAAACTTTTCGAGAAAGACATGAAATTAAAAAGCTTTAATCATTCATAATATTTTAGAATAAATAGTTTTATTAAAAAGTAAATCGTCAATGAACTGAAATTAAACCCAATCAATTTTTGCAGTAAAGTACAAAACATAATATGAAAAAATAATAAATATTTTTTGACAAAAATAGGTTCAGATGGTGTGTTTGTATCATAAAAATCGATATAATGTCTTTTTAAAAAGTTATTAAGTTTTTGATGAAATTTCATGTCTCGTCACTAGTTAATTCCAAGGGCGCTCCATTTACAATATTTAACAGGTACAAATGTAAATTCAAACTTTGCAAATATGATTTTCTATAAATTTTTTACAAACTTTGATGGCAAGAAAGTCGGCTTCAAAGAGGTTTATGCAAAAATAGGCCGTTTATAAAAGTCTATCTAATTTATTAAAACATTTTATTCTATAATTTCAATTATTTGATATAAAATATACAGTTTTTCTTCTAACTCTGATTTTTTTGTTGGAGGAATTACGGCCTAGTGATGGGACATGAAAATTCATGATTTTTATCAACAAATTTCAGTGAAATTTCATCAAAAACTTAATAACTTAATAAAAAGACATTATATCGATTTATGATACAAACACACCATCTAAACCTATTTTTGTCAAAAAATATTAATTATACTATGATGTTTTGTAATTTACTGCTAAAATTGGTTGAGTTTAAAATGAGTTTAATTTCAACTCATTGAATAGAAAATCTTCCAAATCAATGGCAGGAGGAAAAAAGCCAATAAGCGTTAAATGGATAAAGTCATAGATAATGATAAGGTAAGAGCCAAATGTATGCACTGTAGCCACTTAAGAGCACCTTTGATTGAAAAAGCACATTTCAACTTATAATAAAGGTTTGACTGATAAAAGTAATTAAATAATTTAACAATTAGGGAACAAGAAAAACAATAATAGATTGAATATAACTGATTCAACAAATTCTACTGTAGATTTAACATCAAATGCTGATTCAATCAAAGAATTTAATGATCAAGATTTAGAATCAATATATGAAGTATAAAGTCTTTCTAATTCAATCAATAATGAACAAAGTTTGATAACTAAGTATTTAGATTTTAACAATGAAAGAAATCAAGCTCATCTTGAGCACCTTCATTGTAAATTGATGTTCAATTCTGGTATAGTGCTTTCGGTCACATTTCCTTCAATGATAATTGAATAGAACTTCTAAAGAGTCTAATTCCAATGATGTTAGAAGCCCTGGGGCATTGGAGGAGGATTGTGAAATGAATGCGTCATCTGAATTTGACGGCTACGATTCGGTTCATTGACGATTTAATTACTGGACTTTGAACCTAAATATAAAAAAGAGCTTTCTTTTTAATAAAACTATTTATCCCAAAATATTATGCATGATTAGAGCTTTTTATATGCCAAGTTTTATGTCTTTATCTCTCGAAGAGTTTCAATTCGACCCACTTGAATTTTGATCGATATTTTTGACTTTCTAACGCAAACTGAAGGATAAATATTTATTTTTATGAATCGACAAAAGCATCAAAAGATGCATAACGATCTGAATACACCGGATTATATTAAATTTCACTAGCATTCACCCTATTTTTATTGAGCAATCGATTAAATTACACAAAATTCAATGAATGAAAAAACATTGATTTTTCCCATCACTGTTATGGCCATACACTGAAGGCCTAGGTTTCGAAAGAGCACAATTTAAGGAACAGGTAACTTAGTATCTATAATTTGGTGGTATTTGATACATTTTATAAACAAGCTTTATTGATTAGATTAATTGCGATATGATTGAAATGTTCAATCTTGAATGTCATTGATTTGAGCTTTAAAGATGAAATAGAAGTTTGCTCATAGCTGCACAAAAACAATTGCATGTAAAAGATCGACTTAAACGAGATTTTCATTTAACTTTAGAGCCTTGAAATGGTTAATATGGAACTAGCTTTATTATCAAGATTCTACTATTAAAGAAAATCGATTTTCATAAAGAACTGAACTTTTGGTGTTAACAAGCCTTATTATATGGCTCTTCTTTTGTGGAATTACTTTGGTCGTTTTTTAGGATATCCCACTTCGCTTAAGAAATAGAGTATCTAGGAAAGAGTATAAACTATTAATTTGGTAGCTTTCTTTTCTTAATTATCAATCAATTGCTTTTATAATTCTGATCATTAAATGCATTGAATAATATATTTTATTATAAACAGCAATTATCAAAATCATAAATTAGAGCATCGTTTGAACAGTAAGACTCTTCTTCACTTATAATGGAATCAAATGAATGAGACAATTCTGGCTCTTCTTCATTTAAATCTTCAAAACAAGAATGGAACCAACTGTGCTCTTCTTTTTCTTTGGGCTGCGATATATTGTTAATTATTATTGGTTTTAGATTCAGGAGATTTTTCAATAAAATGAAATTGTGGATGCTATTATCTTTCTTTCCAATTCCAATGTTATTGATCTTTCCCTCTGTCATCTGTTTCATCTTGTTGAATGCATTTAAATCCTTTTCTTGTACTAAAGTATACATTTTCTATTAGTTCCTCTTTATTGTCCTTCCTTTTATAATTTGGAAAGTTATGCCTTAACCACACTGACTCATGATTTTTAAATCCTATTGGATTTGGTTGAAAAATGAAAGAATTTGTTGATAAAGGCTTACTTATTACAGCCAATCCCGGTTAATCCCCGAATTCAGAATAAGCTAGAAAAGATTAGTGAAGATGTTTTACTTTTAATTGAAAATCCTTTTAATTGAATATAATGTTTTTTCTGGATTTTGCTATTGATTTGTGTCAGGGTTCTACGTTTCAACCAATTTGAATGGGCTTTTTTCTAACCCTGAAACATGTGATGAATCACCATGCAAGAAATGAGTCACACAACGTCAGTAACTTCAAAAATTCGTTCAAAATGGTTAAATAGTGAGGCTTTAATTCGTTATATGTACAAATGTATTGTATTTCGCTCTTTTGAGAAATTTTTCAAAACAAAAGTTTAAATAATGCTGGATCTTTAAGTTTCAATACATCAATTTTTATACATAATTTATCAAAGACCTATACATTTGGGTTGTGATTAATTTTTTCAAAACTTCAATGAAACCCATCTTTGCGCTTTATGTTGTCTCCATTCCACTAATAATAAATTAATAGATTCTAACCCTCCAAATACCAAAAAACTTATTCAGATAAATGGTATTGAATTTGTGATGGAACATGAAATTTCATCAAAAACTTAATAATTTTTTTCATACTATAATGTTTTGTAATTTACTGCAAAAATTGGTTGGGTTTAATTTCAGTTCATTGACGATTTTGACTTTCTTTTTATTTATCCCAAATGTTATGGATGATTAGAGCTTTTTAAATGCCAAATTTCATGTCTTGAAAAGTTTCAATTCGGTCTGCACCGCTGGTCTACTTAAATTTTGATTGATATTTTTGACTTTCTAACGCAAATTGAATTTGTTTTTATGAATGTACCAAAAGATGCATTGAATATTATATTATATTTACTGAGCAATCGATTAAAATTCAATGAAACTTCATTGAATGAAAAACATTGATTTTTCCCAACACTATATCGAATTATATAGACAAGATACTTCATCTCCTATTTTGATGCCAAAAGCCCACCTTGCTATAAAAAACATAGGCTTATAGAAACAGGGGATAAGAACCTCCAAACTCGGAGAGAAAAGCTAATTCAACACTGCTACATCATGAAATCAATTCTTCAAAATGTTAAGGATAAAATGCTTCTCCTGTTAAAGAAATGCCACTAACCTGATCAAGATGAGAATTCTATGATTGGATTTGTTCCAATTATCCTAGTCTACCATGTTTTTGTGAAATGAAGGCTTGGATAAACAGGAATATGTGCGATGGAATATGCTGAAATATTTTAAACAGGAAGAATTGGCTAAAAAAAGCTTTATAATCATTTTTGACTAATATTATATAAAGTATATACAGAAATGAAACCCGAAATCATCCAGAATTTACTGTCTCCTATATAAAACCGTTCAATTATTACGCCGTTTCACGTAAAGAGGTAAAGGAAAAAATTTATTATGAGATATAAAAAGATGGAACTTTTTAGTTTATATATATATGAACCTTCTACTTTTATTACATCGCTCCATCTTTCAGATAGCTGCTGAATACCATTCATATGACCCTTTATATTAAGTTCCTGGATAATACTCTCTAGTTGTAATTCAAACTCTTCCCAATTGTCATAATCATTTTCTCTTAACTTCCTCTTTAATTTATCAAAATAATTAAAATCAGGTGGACTTATATCTGGACTATATGGAGGTTGATACCAAGTGCAGGTTTTGTTATCATCAAAAAAATCCATTAAAAGCTTTGATTTATGAGGTCTTGCATTATCCTGTACAACCATAGGATACTTGAATTTCTTATTAGGTAGCTATTTTAGTAAAACTTCATTAATAAAACCTATATAGACTTCTGAAATTACCGTCTCTTTAGCTGCATAAAGCTTCCAATATGCATCACCATTATAACCCATTGCTAGAATAAGCATTCTTTTTCTCTGATAGTTTGATTGTGCTACAATTTGTGGTGGGCTTTCGTCCTTAGTTCTCCAAAATCGAGACTGGTCACGCTGAGGTTGCATATATAAAGTAAGCCAAGTTTCATCATAGCCAATGTTCTGTTTATTAGGGTTTTTTGTTTTTATAACTGCTCCAAATTATATCTACATGCTATTACTCTATGTTCTCTTCGTTCCTGTGTGAGAAAATGAGGAACCCATTTTCTTAATACTTTCTTCATTTGTAAATCTTCTGTTAAATACCGATAAACAGTGACTTTGCTACACTTTACTAACATGGAAAGTTCTGGGCACGACTAGGCTCTACTTTGAGCAAGATATTCTTTAATTTTCTCAATTGTATTTTCTTTTATTAAATGATTACTTGTATCACCTCCTCTAGTGTCTTCAACGCAATTTTTGCCCTTATTAAACTTAGAAAGCATATTTTTTACTGTATTATATTTATAGGCCTTTTCTCCTATCGTTTTAACTAATTCTTTGTCTATTATTCCAGAACTGTGGCCTAGAATTACTCCAACTTTGATAAATACACGTTGTTCTTTATCGGTTATTGAATTTTTGTAAGTTATCCATTATAGTAATTTTAACAAATATGCTTTAAAAATAAAGCTTAATTTATAGAAAATTTATATATAAATCTTGGCACTAGATATTAATTAAAATTCGCTTACCTTTTTTGCGTAAAACGGCGTAATATATAAAAATTAAAAAACTTATTGATATCTTCTTTTAATTGTTTCTAACAATATTAAATTATTTTTAAACATACTTGAATCCTTTTCTCATAAATTAAGTTTAAATGCTTTTGTTTATGAAAATTTTTTCTTCACTTTCAAATTCTATAAGTATTTTGGTTTAAATAAATTAAGAATAAAAATGACACGTGCTCAAATTTACTAAAACGTTATTTACTCTAGAAAAAAGCTTTTAAAATCAAATATAGTCTAAGACACTTTCTAGGAAATTCTCTATCTTTTCGTATAATTTTTATGTTATTATCTTTAATCCTCTTAGTGTTATTGAGGGTCACATACACACACACTAATTCTCGATTTTAGTAATATAGATAATGCTCGTTTATAAGACCTGAACTTATAACCAGAAACCCACTCTAAGCCACGAAAGTAATCTAATCACGAAATGCGCTTTTCTATACATATGGGACAAATTTTTTGAAACATAATTCTATTCTAATTAGTCGAGGACTTTTAGTTTCTTGAATGCATAAAATAGTAAATAAATTTATGTATTTAATATCCATAAAATATCTCTTAGCTATATTTCTTGCCATTTTAGTTGCTTCCTCAACCTATTTTCACTATGATGAAAGAATTATAACCGAGGCTTCAAAAATATTATGCCATATGGGACAAAATTTTCGAAAGATAGTTCTATTCTTTTCGAGAAGACAGAAAGGCTAATAAATACTTAAAAGATGGGACAAAATTTTCTTACATAATTCTATTCTAATTTTAGTTTCTTGAATGCATAAAATAGCAAATAAATTTACTATCCATAAAATAACTCTTAGCTATATTTCTTGCCATTTTAGTTGCTTCCTCAACCTATTTTCACTATGATGCACTAATATTCTAGACTTATAACCGAGGCTTCAAAAATATTGTGCCATATGGGACAAAATTTTTGAAGCTTCGGTTATAATTCTAGAATATTAATGCATCATAGTGAAAATAGGTTAAGGAAGCAACCAAAATAGCAAGAATTNGAAAGATAGTTCTATTCTTTTCGAGAAGACAGAAAGGCTAATAAATACTTAAAAGATGGGACAAAATTTTCTTATATAATTCTATTCTAATTTTAGTTTCTTGAATGCATAAAATAGCAAATAAATTTACTATCCATAAAATAACTCTTAGCTATATTTCTTGCCATTTTAGTTGCTTCCTCAACCTATTTTCA
>NIPM01002051.1:0-12157 GCA_002738285.1 Holacanthella duospinosa | reverse complement strand
CACCTAATGAGACGGTAACTTCAGAAGTCTATATAGGCTTTATTAATGAAGTTTTACTAAAATGGCTACCTGATAAGAATTTCAAGTATCTTATGGTTTTATAGGATAATGCAAGACCTCATAAATCAAAGCTTGTAATTGATTTTTTTGATNAAATGGCTACCTGATAAGAATTTCAAGTATCTTATGGTTTTATAGGATAATGCAAGACCTCATAAATCAAAGCTTGTAATTGATTTTTTTGATGATAATAAAATCGCACTTGGTATCATCCTCCATATAGTCCAGATATAAGTCCACCTGATTTTAATTGTTTTGGCAAACTAAAGAGGAAGTTAAGAGAAAATGATTATGACAATTGGGAAGAGTTGGAATTACAACTAGAGAGTATTATCTAAGAACTTAATATAAAGGGTCATATGAATGGTATTCAGCAGCTAGCTGAAAGATGGAGCAATGTAATAAAAGTAGAAGGTTCATATATATAAACTAAAAAGTTTCATCTTTTTATATCTCATAATAAATTTTTTCTTTTACCTCTTTGCGTGAAACGGCGTAATAGTTGAATGTTGATTGAACAACTCGAAATTTTAACTATTGAAAGTATAAATGCTGAATATAATTTCAAATATTATTACCAAAACATTAATCAATATTTGACATTTCTTATCAACTTTTAGTTTTGATTGTTTTGTGTTTTATTTTATTTTATTTTTGGTATCATTCTAGCCAAATTGTGAATGAATACAAATTTTTGTTATATTTAATCGAAGTTTATATATATAATAACTTTTATGTATGATTTGTATTGAATTTTTTATTTTATTTTTTCTAACAAGATTGTCTTTTTAACAAATTTGAGCTTTATTGGCCGATTGCCATTCTCTGTTCTTCAATGGAACCGATAAACAAAGATCTAACCGAAAAGGCCAACAGATGTTGTGAAATAGAGTTCAAGAATACCAATACACCTAAATTAGAAGGTACTATTCAAGAATTCAGCGAGAACTCTCCTTTATTCTTTCTAAATGTAATTAAATTATTGATTTTTAGATCGATGGTAAATTATGTTTAGTGAATGCTAACAGAACAAAGTCATTAAAAGGTTATTTTAAATGATGGTTTATTTTTAGTATTGTGTAAACCGTCGATCTTAAAAGAAAATCTAGAAAAAATTAACTACAGAGATCAAACTATTGAAATCCTAATCAAAGTATATCAATTCATATAAAAATTATTATTAGAATAAAGTTCCTTATAATTTATCAGAAGATTCTATCGAAGTTCTAAACTCTGCAAATATTATATTTCCATATTCAAAACATAACATTATTTGTGATAATCCTAACATCCTATCTAATCTGAGAAAATTGTTGTCTAATTAAATATCAAAGGTAATTTAATATCTTGTATTGATGCATATACTAAATTCCTATCAATTTTAAATTTTACATATTCCATCTCTCAGATTGCTTCCATTCTTCAATAGTGTAATGAACTTATATATATTTTACAACCTTACATAGATATTAAATAGCATCACAATACATTTTATTATTTCTTCAAAAAGACTTCACTATATTTCTGAGGAACCGAACTGACTTTGTGATAAAGTTTCCAAAAATTTATTTACGTCACGAATGACAAACGTAAAAACAAGCATACAACAATTAAACAGCTTAAAAGCTAATTCAAGTCAAGAAGAATGTACTGTTATCATAGTTTGTGATTCCAAAACACAACAAGAAAATATTGCTAGTATTAAGGAAGTAGGCATTGATGCGGAATTATCTCATTTTGTTAAATGTAATGGTGGTTCGATAGGCTTAGAGCCTCAATTATTAGTCTGCGATAAAGTAGCAGGAGGAAAGGCCATAATTGGATCTACTGGAAGTTTACTTAGTGATATAGATGATGTTAGAAGATTTTATGGTAAACCTCTCAATTAATTTTAATTTATAGATGTTGCAAATAAATGCGCATTAAAAGCAATATCAATTAAACATAGTTCATTGAATATTTTATTTCCTGATGTTACTATCAGTATCGGAGATGACGATAGATATCAATATTGGTTTCAAATTGCTATGATTGGATTTTTAGATGCTGCATATTCGTCTTTAAATAAGAGAGAATTCGAGCAAAAATATAATAAGAAGGAACATGTCAAGATTAAGGAGATCAAGATCCATTTTTCTGCTTCATGTTTGAAAGCTCTAGAATCCAAATTTGGTATGAATTTTAAAGAAGAAAGTTTGAATTGGTGCCAGGCTGTTTATCAAGGAAAATGTCTGTCTAAAGGTATAATTAATACACTTATTTTGATTAGATCTAGGAGGGGGAAACCATGAAAGAATGACGCCTTTATTATTTGCCGAACATGTTGAAAATGAGTTAAAAAGTGCTAAGGGAGTGAAAATAGAAATAATTAAAGATGAGAAATTGCTTGAAAAAGAATACCCGTTGCTCCACGCAGTAGCAAGATGCTCCTTAGATGGTTATTTCATTGATTAATGTTTTTTATAGTGAAACGTCATTGGCCTTGCGTCGTTAAAATTGAGTATCTTTCGCCTTCTCAGTCTGATGTCACAGAAGAGTATACCCAGTATTGATTTGTTTAGGTTACATATGATCGGTAAAGGTGTTACATTTGATACCGGTGGTGCAGATTTGAAGATCAATGCAGCGATGCGTGGTATGTCTAGGGATAAATGTGGAGCAGCCACTATTGCAGGATTGATCAAAACTGCTTCACAACTTCAACCTAAACATTTGAACATCAAGGCTTATTTAGGATTAGTACGAAATAGTATCGGTGCCAATGCTTATATTTGTGATGAAGTAATTGTATCAAGAGCTGGTGTTAGAGTTCTTGTAGGTAATACTGACGCGGAAGGCAGAATGGTTATGTCCGATCTTTTGGCTGAGGCTAAAGAAGTTGTAGTTAAAGCTCAAGCTAAGGGTGACAAAATTCAAAGAAAGTTGTTTACAGTTGCTACTTTGACTGGTAAATTGTTTCATTTTCATTTCTAAGGTCATGCTTTACTTGCCCATGGCCATTATTCTATTTCTTTGGATAATGGACCTGCTAAACGTTTAGGTGTTACCAAAAGATTGTCATGTGCTGGAGAATGTACTGGAGAACCTTTTGAAGCATCTACATTGAGAAGAGAGGATTTTCAGATGACATTGCCTGGGTCAGATCAGGAAGATGTGATTCAATCAAATTCCAAACCAAGTTCTCAAACACCTAGAGGACATCAATTTCCAATGGCTTTTATGATTGTTGCTTCTGGTCTTTCTAACCATGGTTTGGATAAAGATGTAAAAGAAAGAGTCGCTTATACTCATTTGGATATTGCTGGTTCTTCCATTTTCCCTGCTGTCGGTAATGGTATTTCTGAAGCTAGTGGTGTTCCTCTTGCATCTTTGGTCAAGTGTTTTATTGAGAAATAAACGCATTTTTTGAGTTAAAATAACAATGAATTGTATTTCGGTACATTTCACACCTATTTCCAATAAAAAAATAGATTCGGATATATAAACCATTTAATCAAATTCTATATAAAGTATATCATTACATCTTATGGTTGCATATTTATAAGTCCCTATAAATGTTTCGAGATCTTTAAAAGTAAAATATCTTTGTTTTCCATCTGTAGCAACTAATTTACCTTTTACAATAGTACTAAATATTTAAATAAAATTACATTACTTATCAACAGTATGTATAGTGCAATTCGGTTGTGCTTCTGTTAGTTTTATTAGTTGATTTAAGTATTCTTTTCTTCTCTGTGCATTTTCCATCTTTGATTCAAAACCTAAGGATTCAAGTTCAAAAGTTGCATTTACAGTAACTATAAACATGATTTTTAAATCATTTGGATATCATATTTTTGAGTATATCCATGTTTTAGTTAGAAAATAACGATTTGATTTAAAATCCACTATGAACTGATGGTATTAAGGAGATTTCAATGATTTATGCAATCTTGAGTTCAGCTCTTAAATGGTTGAATTTCCGAAACCCACAGGGAAAGACAGGAGAAGATAAAGCCCATAAGCCCTTTTGGTTCAAAATTTCATTTTGTATACAATGAATTTGATTTTAATATTCATGTCTAGATTTGTTTTTATATTGATTTCCAAAAGGCTGGGATTCTCAGTAAAATTAATGAACTTTTGGAACAATTTAAGTGGAATATACCTTAGTGTTTTGTATTATAAAATGCATGTTAAATCTATTTTTCTAAATATTTTACCAAGATGCAATCATTTGTACCCAAATTTGTAGAAATCTAACAAAGTTTTAAAAAGATATTTGGTTAAGAAATAGTATCTAAATAGACCTCAAAATTAGGTATACTCAATGTTTATTAGCTAATGAGATCCAACTTATCACTTTATTATGCAGAAGCTTCAGCTAATAAGCTAACGTCATGATGTGAAATTCATATTTGATTCTTCAAGATGACAAAAGCAACCAGTCATTTCATGAATAAACCTGAAGAAGTAACTCTATATGACTAAAATTAATTAGATCGTAACCGATAGCTTAATAGGTTATTCCTACTTAAATTCCAAGGTGGATATAGATTTTACCAACAAAAGTAATATCAAAAAATTTAATTCCAAAGTTATTACGAGGAAAGATTTGAATGATATAAAAGAAAAGCAAGTATTACTAGTATCTGGAGGTCCCTAAATATATTTTATTTATTTATAGGTGGTTCCGGCCACGAACCTGCTCATTTAGGCTACATAGGAAAAGGAATGCTTACTTGTTGTATAGACGGAAACGTGTTTGCATCTCCAAGTAGTGGTAGCATTTTAAATGGATTGGAGAAGCTTAAATGCAAAGACTCCAAAGGAATAGTATTGATAGTTAAGAATTATACTGGAGATGTTTTGAATTTTGGTATTGCATTAGAATCGTTTCTTATTAATAATCCAGATATTGATGTTAAAATGGTTGTTGTTATGGATGATGTTGCTATTAATTCGGATTCGAAAGTCGGAAAAAGAGGATTAGCTGGCGTTGTATTGTTCCATAAAATATTGGGCTGGATGTCTGAAAATGGGTTTCTCATACTTGTTTATTTTTCATTAGCAAGAGTATAGAAGATATTTGTAAAATTGGAGATTATTTAAATGAAAACCTATCAACGATATCAGTTTCTTTGAATCATTGTGAGATTCCTAGCTCTGCTTCTAATATAGGAAACAAATCATATACCTCGAATATAGAAGTTGGATTGGGTATTTTTTAGATTTAAAAACATTTAGGGATACATAATGAAGAAGGTTATTCTACTATACCATTTATGTCTTGTAAGAAAGTGATCGAAAAGATGACAAAAGAGTTTCTCTTAAAAGGGGCAGAAATCAAAGACGTCAACCTTATATGCTTGATAAATAATCTTGGGTCCTGTTCTAAATTAGAAGAGGGTGTCATATTTAAAGAAGTTATTGAAGCTTTTAGTATTATATTTTTGTTATTTTTAGATGATTTTGGTTCTACACCTGTAGTTGTAATCATGGGAACTGCATTGACTTCTATTAATATGCATGGATTCTCTTTAACTGTTTTGAAATTGGATTTGGAGCATAACTTTATAATTGACGCAATAGTAGACAAAACGGAAGCACATGCATGGAATTCATTATCAATTACAGAAGTACATGAGCAAATCAATAAGCCAATAATAAATGCACAAAAATGCATTCAAAATGAAAAGGCCATTGATTTTAATGGTTTTTTATTTTTTAATTTTAGGCTTTGAATTATTTTGTAAAATGACTGTGGATGCATGTAATAGTTTGATCAAAGAATGTTCGAAAATAACAGAATATGACCTCATAGCCGGTGATGGTGACTGTGGGTCCACTATGGAGACTACATGCTTAGGGATGTTGTCTTGGATTGCGGAAGTCAAAGAGAATTCCAAGATTGATAAAGAAGCAGAAAAGGTAGAATGTGGTGATTTGGCAAAATTTATGTCTTACATTATACGTGTACTTGATGATAAAATGGGAGGCACTTCTGGGGCAATATTTAGATTATTCTTTACATCTTTTGCGAAATCATTAAAAAGTAACAACTCTTTGGTATTGGATATCAAATGTTTATCAGAAGCTTTGAAAGTATTGATAATTTTTAAATTATTTTAGAGTGGATTGGATTCGGTTTTAAAATATTCCAACTCCCAACCAGGGGATAGAACATTGGTTGATTGTCTCCACCCTTTTGTGATGGTTATGATCAATGAATGCAATGAAAAGAATCAACAGCGTACATCAGAGGTTTTAGAAACCGCTTTGGTAAAAGCAGAGGAAGGCGCTATGAATACTGCAAAATTGGCGCCAAAAATGGGTAGGTCTTCATATTTAGATCCGCAAAGTTTGGTAGATAAGAACATTCCTGACCCTGGAGCTATAGCAGTTTTTGCTATTTTGAAGGGGTTATTGAAAGCTTATTGCTCTAAATAAATCATTTATTCTTGTCAATACCAAGGTATTCGATTATAGATGAAAACCATAATATTTTCGATATAAAATATTTAAAAGATTCGATTTATTATCTCTTAAATATCATCCATCGGTTGAGGATCAGTTTCTTCAGTCGTTTCTTCGGACATAAGAGGCTCGTCATTATCCGATGCAGCAAAAGAGGCTGATTCGATAACATCTTCTTTCTCTTCAAGTTCAGATTCTTTAGCTTTATCGGATTCAACTATAGAAGCTGTTTCAATAACCTCTTCTTTCATCTCAGATATAGATCCATTATCAGACACAGATGGAACTAAATTGATCATTTCAACTTCAGGAATTGAGTCCAATATAACTACTTCATTCAAATTATTATCAATAAGATCATTTGAAGTTTGTTCAGAATTTGGAGCTCCATCTTTAATATCCTTTTTACCACGGACTCGTTTTTCTTTCATACCTATGGATAAAGCTCCCAAAATATACTCTTATAATCATCAGATATTTTTTTGGAAAATTCATCAAATCCCAAAGTCTTAATAGCCAAGAAAACATCATTTGGTTCGACATTTTTATGTTTCAAAGACAAAGCCTTTTCATTCGAACTATAAAATATAAGGAATGATATGGTTACGCAAAAGCTAAATAACTAATAAAAACAGTAGCAGCTCTAGTGATAGCCAACTTGGAATCTTGATCAAAAATAACGCTACTTGAAAACTTACAATTATTAAATAAAATTTGTTGTATACAGTTTCTTTAATTATCTTATTTACGGTTACTTTAGATATTAATATATCTTTTAAATATGTTTCTTCGATACTAATTGCCTTATCTGGTTCGGATACTTTCTCAGCTTCCGCTTGATTGATTGACATTTTCGAGTTAATCAACTCATACGATTTCTTTGAAATGAGTTTTGGAAGACCACCAAGTAGCATGGGAGATTTCCGTCCCAAAGCACCAATATTAGGAAGCTTTCCATTAGACCATGGTGGAGATTGTAATAAGAATAAAAGTGAGTACATGATTTGTTTAAAAGAAAATAATTTTAATACTATGAAATGTAGAATGTTAAGTAAGATTTATTTGGAATGTAGAATGAATAAGTAGTTCTTTTTCGTTTGATTTTTAGTGGTTTGATGGATAAAGATGATTTCGCTAATTTAGGATTTAAAGATTTAGAAACTTCAAACGATAATACTTGATGATAGTTTGATTTATATAGGTGAAATTCAACTCAGTTTTAAATTATTATAAACTACTCTTAATTATTTACGTTTATAGCCTTTATTATTTCGTCATTGAGTTTAAGATTTATAAATTGGCCATTTTATACTTAAACCCAAAAGAGAGGAATGATATAGTTTAACATATTTATTAAAAAATACAACAAATCTTGTCGATAAACTATTGATTTGTTATCTTGCATAAATGATTGCCATGATTATCTTGAACATTACACAAAGCAACCTCCAAGAAAATAGCAGTAAATGCAGCCAATGTAATGCCTACAGAATCCGAAACAGTAGCAGCAGCCATACTGAACTCTCTAACACCTTTATTGACGTCTCTATTGATAAGCCTAAAAGCATTGACATAACAAGCGCCTCCTAATAATCCTTCAAAAAGAATTATTCCAAATATAAACCATACAGCAGGAAACAAGTTTATCAAAGCTATTTGATTATTTAATATGATGTACCTTGTATTATTAAGATTCCTAAAACAACACATTGAAGTAATGCCGGTATGTAGATTTTGTCTATCTCAATATAGCTCGAACTCGATCTAGATAAAAACACACCTATTTGATAAAGAAGTTGATAGTAAACATAATGCTACAAATTGAAGATTTTTTAGCTTACATCTCTGTATTGGGTGAAAGGCGTGCTTTCAATAGGAAATAACAAAACCGGAGAAACGCCTTGATTCACGGTATATTCACTATAAAAAATCATAATATTGATAATTTACGCCCAATAAACAAGAAATAGAGGGATCATGTATGGAATGATCAAAGGTTTGATTAACAAAACTCTATTCTTAAAAGGTAAAGCTTCGATAGGAACTCCGGCATCTATTTCATCCAAAGAAGAGAATAATTCAACCGATTCATAAAACATAGATTTAATGAATTTGAATTCGGTGAAATAAAGTCCATGACAAATTCGATACATTACATTACTAAATCCTTTTATTCTAGCTTCTTCTGCTTTTCTATATGGTTTGCTCATCACAAAGAAGTTCAATATCAATATAAATGGAAAGAATGAACAAACAAGTAAAGAGGTTGAGGCAGTTAATTTCAACCAAGATGTCAATAAAAGATAAACAAAAGAGCCTGCTATTCCTGCGGCGCCAGTTCCACTAGACCAAAACGATATTAAATTGTATTCATAAAATGTTGTAAGAGATAAAAAGCTCATTTCTCCTATTGCTGAACCTGCCGAAGCTATAATTATTCCTGTAAAATGAATTAGATAATTAAGAATACCTATAATTTGGAACCACAAAACATTAGTTAAAGAAACAATCTAAAAATATATTGTTATCATTTACTAGTAAAGCAAATATGGAGCAGGAGCTTATAAAGAATATTCTAAAGCTAAAATAATTAAAACTTAATGTTATACCTGTAAGGAAAATAATGCAAATAATATGGTAATAATAATTTCGATAGAAATGCAGGCATTATATTGGCCAATAATACAATACCTTTCGGTAAACCAGATTCTTTTAAAATATCAGCAGCAGCCGAAAGAAAAACAACATAAGTGAAATTATTTATCAAACCTAACCACCAATTAGAGAAATTAAAAATACCATTAATAAAGAATGCTAATTTATCTAATCTTTCTATTCGTTTATAATCTATCAAAGTTTTGTTTATTTGCTTTACTTGTTACCATTTAAGTTTTTAATTTCTATTTCAAGTTCCTTGGCCCAAATGAAACACTTGAAGAACTTGGATAGCTTATTCATAAAATCAAGTCAATCAAATAATAATTGATAATCTTATGTTTATTTTAAATCAATGGATCTTATAATAAAAGTATAGAAACTCTTGTTTATTTTTCAATAAACTACTACGAATGTAAACTATGTGGTTCATCGTTTTCTGTTTTTGTACATACCATTAATCTAGAAAATGACAAATATAGTTAGCAAATAAATGCTCACAAGTGACAAAGTTACTTATAATTAATCTAATTGCAAGATTTTTCCAATTTTATTAAAAAATCAAAACAAGTAATAGCCACGTGACTCCAAATCTAAAACCTGAACTAACTGGTCTAATCATGTTATTACAGGCGGGATTCAAGTCAGGAGAAAACGCTGCTGAATTATTAAAACCTTTACCATAAGTTTTCAACAAAGTATTTTCTATAGGACAATAAAACTTGAATTTTACAGGACAATTTTGGACTGTATAATAGCACAAATCAATACATGGCTTCACTTCGTAGAAATCAGGTGGCTTAATTATTTCATCAAGAAAAGGTTTCGTTGTATTTCCATTAGGTCGAAATATCACATTTCTTCCAAATTCCGAGACTTTACTATTATCGGTACATCTTGGGACTGTAATGGAGCAAACCCAATCCTTATAAGCTCTATCACAATCAGTACAATCTCTAACGGGGGAATATTGATGTTGAGCACAATCATATTCGGTCAATAATTTGGTGAAATTCTTATATATCAATTGGGCTTGTTGTTCATACGCTTCTAAGGTGTTTGTGAAACCCATCGAGGTTGATGTTGGTACAGAATAATAAACTCTATCACAAAAGCTCAATTTTCTTGCAATCTTACAATTTTCATCTACATCAAAATATTAAATTTAGAGAGGATTACTTTTCAATGTTATAAATTGAGTCGCTTGCCAGATTTCACTTACTCCATTGTTGTTCTTTTTGTATAAATAAACGGTATATGAAGTGCCAGGATTCAAACCTTTAAAATATGCTTCAATGGCCATAGTGTCAGCAATTATATCCCCCATAGTAGTTTTATTTTTCTCAAATTGGTTCTTAGTATCTTCTAATGAGCATAGGGTATTCCAATTATAGTCGATCTTGGAACTTTCTGTTAAGAATACCGAATAGTCATCAAAAGATGCAGTTTGTTGTGTTGATAAAATAGCAGATTTCGAGTCAGAGTCATGGAATGAAAAGCCATTCTTTTTGTTATAATGCGATAATGGAGCTATAAAGAAGAAATGAAATGATAAATACCTCCTATCCCAACACCAACCTGATATTTAGTGGTCCCTTCAGCTTCTGTTGCCATAGATACTTTAAATAAAATAAACTTTTCGGTTTCATATTTTACTTGAGCGACCACAAAACCAGCTTCTTTATTCGTGGAAGACAATTTATAAGAACTATCCTTATTCAAACTAATAGAAAGCGGATTAATATTTGAAGATTTAGAAGAACATATTGTTAAGGTTATATAGGCTACTTTGTTTTTAATAAAACTCACTTTTTTATCTTCATTACTTAAATCATAGTAAAATTCAACTTCTCCACTGTTGATGCTTTGTTTTGACATTTCGCCATTATTGAGCTTAGTTTGACCAAGAATATCTCCTATGTATAATAAACTTAATATTTTCATTGTATTTTTGATCATTTTTAGTTTCCTTTTTATTACAATCGATCCATCACGTATGTTTTCCATATTTGGGCGTGAATCGTACATCTATGCCAAAGAAGGATACACAAGAAATTTATAAAGATACTTTAATATCAATTCTTTTGGGTTTAATACTTCTTTTTGAATATTAAACTTGCTTTTTTCTCATTTGAATCAAATTTAGCCATCTTTCAGAGAAAGATCATTGTCGAAACAATAAAATCTGTTTTGTGGTCAACTAAAGAAGTATCGTATCAAAATAAAAGGTTGATTAAATTCTAATAATACAATGTATAGACAGATGATATCCTAAGCCTTTTATATGCACTTACCACGGATTTAGGTGATCCAGAAATGGTAACATCGGACATCACCTGTTTGGGCTACAAAAAAATAGACAAATAGATTGATCGAAAGCTAAAAGATGATCTCAATATTAAAGCGATTCACACATTAATTAGAATAATAAATTATAGCTAGACTTTAGCGAACTGATCACAATTTGTTTATCTGTTTTAATTTTATACTTATGTGTCTCTATATGGAAGGAAATTTTTGAAGAAAACATAATTTTTTGGTTGAAATAGTTGGAAATAAAATATCATTTGGTTGAAATATATATGTTGCAGTCAATGTGGATAATTTAGTCATTTCCGGAAATAACCACCAAGCTTTAGTCAAAGTAGATAATGCATCTAACTTACTACTAAAAACCCAAAATACGACAAAAGTAAACAAAATTTATTAATAAAATATAACGATAAATGAAATTTTTACAAAATAAAAATGTGAAAGAAAATCTAATATAAAATTTTCTAAAAAAATGTTCTAATATATGCGGAAATGAAATGGCCGAATTTTAAATCGAGCATTAAATATTAAAAAATAACAATTTTTAATCCAAAAATATTAAATTATGGAGTTACAATTATAAATATTGATTTTTATGCTTTCTATAATTATTAATAGAGTTTTAACTATGATGCAAATTTTGTTGCTATGATTTATGGTGAGAAAGTTTAGA
>NIPM01002050.1:0-13510 GCA_002738285.1 Holacanthella duospinosa | reverse complement strand
TTGGAGCCTAGAATTGACGATGACTTAGGAATTATAAATGTTTTACTTATTTACATGTAATCTCAACATAAAGATTAGAAACTGCTTACACACATTCTATAAATAGCTTTCATGTGTCGTAAAGTCAGACAACTGTATTTACTGTATGCAAATAGCTTTACTTATGGGGTAATTGAAATTACTAAGTTCAATGTAACTGGCACCATTGTTTCATGTACGCATAAGAAATCAAAACGGACAGACACGATGATGTTTCAAACCCCTCCAGCCTCGCTGTTCGCGGTTAATAAATAATATAGTAAATATAATGAAGAATATTTCATATAAACTATTGTATTTATNCTGTTCGCGGTTAATAAATAATATAGTAAATATAATGAAGAATATTTCATATAAACTATTGTATTTATATTTAAATATAGAGCTTTTTAACGACTAGACAGGGATACCCACACTACCCTACTATCACCCACTCACCTATGTGTGACTTTCTCATTTGATAAAACTTGAAACCAAAGAAATGAGTGGGTAATGTAGGGTAGTGTGGGTATCCCTGTCTAGTCGTTAAAAAATACCTCTGTATATAATAATATAAAGTAATTTATATAATATATTATAATATTTTTTTGTGTATATATTTTTCATTATATTTATTATACTATTAATTATACTACATATTATTAATTAAAATTTTAACATAATATTATATGATGTAATTAATGTTTAGTTATTGTTTTGATTGTTTTGAAAAAAAAAGTTTCAAAATTTCACGCGGTTTAGTTTGCAATTTTTAAAAAAATCCTACAAATATTTCTAGCTCATCCACAACTATAGATTTGCCACCGCCTCGCAAGTAGCGTCGACTTGCGAAGTAGCCGTGACTAAGCTCCTTGTAAGTTTTTCAAACGAAGTTTTTGACGTTGGTAGTAATTTCTTGCTTACCAAATAAGACATTGATTCGTATATTATAATTGAAATGATCTTGATACTCCTGTGAGTAGTAATACAAATTAAATCTTATAACTAAACTTGTAATCCACAATATTTCGATGATTAAATTAATAATAACTCCAGCATACTCTCTGTGCTGAAGTTGAAATTTTACACGGAGTGATAAGAACAAAAATTGAAATATATGAAACACAGTTATAAGGGTTATTGTGCACTTGGTTTTAAAGGAATTTGTTTGTTGCAGGTAATCTCCTTTCCGTAAGAAAGGTATAAGTCTTAGTGTCGAGAGAAGCTTTGTAATTCGACTGACTGATTTATATTCCAACTCTGTTAACATCGTTATCCCCTAAAACAAGTCTTTAATATTTTTAAAATTGGAGAGTTGAAACGGCGTACATGTACTTGACCAATGAATTACAGGAATGCTTGAATACAGTTGCACTATTCACAACTTATAAAAGTTAAACCTCAAATATATATACGTCGAAAATCAAACATTAACTGCAATTGAATCCGGCCACACCATTTCTTTGTTTTTGAATGGAGAATTTAATTCACCAGCCATGTATACTTTACCTGGAGCTTAGTGATTTTCCTATACCGATCATTAAAACGTAATCAAATAAGTTCAAGACTAATATACAAGAAGTGTACAATTTACACTCTTTAATTTGGGCAAATAAAGAACATGGGACCAAGTTTAATTAAAGACAATTTGAGTATCTTCGAATATATCCATTTAGTTATTGGTTAATTTTTAGCTAAAAAGAAAAAATAGAGAATTATGTAAATATATAAATTGCAAACTGTAACTCTGCGACATACCCTATTATTTCAGTTTAAATGTAACAAAATGACGTTGCGCCTTTCCTTAAAGTAAAAGTCGATTCACTTTCAAAAAATTTTTTGAAACTTTAATTTAAACCGAAAATCACGACATTTCGAGTTTTGCGTGAAACGGGAGAATAAACACAAAGAGAGACGGTAAATTCGACGCTGCATGTAGCGCGAGCTTGAATTTAACGCTTGAGATTAAAATTTTCACATCCAAAACCTAAGCTCTGCTCACTAATATCGTAAGAACGATACAAGTACCCATAAATATAATGTTCCGTAAAATCACATGTACACTTGCGTACATTGGCACATGTTACACACGATAATAATTCATTACTAATGATCTTGAATGTGACAAAATCTATTTGTCAGTTTTATCTATCAAAAAAGATGGTGGACGTTTAAAATTAACTAAGTCGACCTACAGAATTGACAATGTTCATCTCATCAGTATTAGCTTAATAATATTCTCTCCGCACATGGCTGCCATCATGGAATAGGCTTTTAGCCTGACTAATTGCTCCTTCAAATATGTATGAGTTGGAGGAAATGTTCATATATTAATTTAAAAGTTACGTACGAAATTTTTATTATAACACTGCATTCACATAGAATATTTCTGTTGTGTTGCTATACGTTCCAATACTTGTAATTTTTTTTCATTCCAATAGCTTTTTGCCATAGTTATTTTTCTTGCGAATGACGTACTTGACAGTGTCACATATTGTTTAGTAGAGTTGGGATTTCCCTTCGACATCTGCCGGAGATGGAAGGAGAGTTTGCTCATTTTCAAAACAGAAATTATTAATTACACAATTTTCATTTAAAATGACAAGCAGTCTTAATGTTGAATAAAGGTTAAAAAGATNACAGAAATTATTAATTACACAATTTTCATTTAAAATGACAAGCAGTCTTAATGTTGAATAAAGGTTAAAAAGATGATTTTTATTAATTTATAGTTTACTAAATTCTGAAATTTGTAAGCAAGGAATATACCATGAAAAGGATACCAAAAGAAAATTAGGTAGAGCTGCATAGGGTATAATTTCGATAGCTACTGACGTTCAAAATCAAAAAATAAACATACCCCGTTATTTGATATATTATGAGTTACAAGTTTGTTTCTAAAAAATGTTTGTAACATTGACTAATACAAACAAATTTGGCGAAACTTGAGTTATGCATTTACATTTATATGGAAAATATAAACATTTGAAAAGTTTGAGATCGATGGGATACGATAGGCGCCGAAAAATCCAGGCGATGTGTTTTTTGATCAACTAAATGACACCATGATTGCAAGTAATCAATGACATAGTGGAAAAATAAAGTAAAAATTAACTAGCAAATTTATTTATTCGTCAATACTACTGTTTCTAGTTTACAAGGTAACTTCGACGAAGAGAGAGTACTTCACATCTAGTCTCACAACTTCCGATTCCAATCAGCTATAGGTCTGCACCTATTTCTTTTTTCTTACAGTTATCATTCGCAATCACTAAAAATTACTATGAAAACAGAGAACTACCTACTGCTACTTCGGCGTTCATTTTAGCCAAACTAGATTGAGTGAAAAATCGAAAACATTAGAATAACATATTGCGGATGCAACGTAAGATGTTTATTTATTCAAATGTAATATCAACGGAAAAGTTAGATACTTCTTAAACAGCTTTTATGAGTTGTAATAACAGACAACTGAAATCACTTTATGCAAATTAGTGATTGCAAGTTCCGGGAAAATTAGTCTAGTAACGGGAAACGAGAAATTCCCAAATTTCGGGAGATTCCCGGGTTTCCCGAAACAAGAAAAAAACAAAGGTAACCATGCAGAAATTAATAATTATTCATATTCTTTAATTATTAATTTTTCAAATTTCTCTTACTTTCACTGTGAAAGTGAAACCAAACAAGGTTGCGCGTGTCATTTTCTATGATCTGTGCATGTCATTCCGCACAGGCTTGCGCATCTCAAAAGTAAGTAAGGAAATCATAGCTAATTGTGATTTTTTTTTCACTTTTCCGAGTTTAACTCAAAATATACAGGGGATTAAAGGTTTTTCTCACGGTTGGCCATTTAGCTGGACGAAAACATTTGTCCGGCTGACTAGCTTAACTGTCCGGTCTGGACGATCTGGATGATCTGGACGATTTTTATCGAAAACGCCACAAATACATGGGCAGAGGTCAATTGTCTCAATTTTTCAAAGTTATTACACATTTTCCTAATCTTTTCCTTACCTCCTTACTTATAAATTCAAATTTAACTAGGTTATCCCAGTGAATATGGACGAAGTAATTTCCAGTATAGTCGGAAACAGTTTGACATGGACCATAATGACCGGACATAATAATTTACTAAACGGAATAATAAATAATTTTTGTTAGTATTTTAAATAGAATTTAAAAAAATTAAATTTATAGTTAATGTTATAGTTTTTGGAATTCGTTAGGCCGATAGACCCAAACACCAATTTCAAACATTTTAAGCGCAATCACATTGCCGCCTTTGTAATTCGACCGCAGTAAAATTGGGCATTGTGCTATGAAAACAAACTTAAGTTACTCTAATTTATTGAAGCTATACTCAATTATTTAATGAAAATTTTGTCGCCCAGATCGTCCACTGGACGCAATTTTTACCATATCGTCCAGATCATCTGGCCAATTTCGTCCGGCTGTTCCAACCCTGGTTTTTCTAAAAAAAATTTTCCGTAATACTATTTAAAAATATGAATCTCTAGCGTTGTATGGTTTTTATTCAGTTAATGTTTCTGTTCAAACGCCTGGAGGGATTTATTTGCATTAGAGAAACTACTTTTCACAATTAAAAACAAAAGTGTGGTAATTGTGAAAACTAAATGTGGTAATTGTGAAAACTTAGATAAAATTAATTTACGGTCATTCCAACTTACACTATCATAAGATTATATAGAATATCAGACTGACGTTGATAATCAAAATTAAAACAAGATTCACTTTTCTGGCGATTTATGGGAGGCTCCAGAAGTTAATATGTACTTGAATTATTTTCGAGCCCTATCTCTTCCCATCTGTTTCGTCCCTTGCATTCTTGAGACTTTTGAGTATAAAATTTAAGTGGTTGAGCTCATGCCCAAAGCATTGGGATTTAAAATTTCACAATTGCCACACATTTGATGGTTTTGTGTGGTAATTGTGAAATACGATTAATTAATTAAAAACTTGAAAAATTAATAATTTCTTATTGGTAAATCAGTCTAGTACTTCTAGTTTTTTTAATTTTTTAAACTTCACAATTATCACACCTATCTATATTTATTTCAAAATAGTTATTTTAAAAACAATTATTTATATACCTTGTTCAGTCTAACTTTGTTTTTAAATTTATTTATTGATATGCCGAACGGAAATTCTCGTGGTTACCTCGGGAAACCATTTCCCGAAATTCCCAAAATTTCCCGTTTTCCTTTTCGAAATTTGCAATCTCTAATGCAAATTATTCAATATAAACGACAACTGAAATAAGTTCGATGCAACGAGCAACAAATGCCTCATGTTCATGCTTGCGGAGAAAAAAACATTGCCCTAGAATACAAAAATGTTAATTAATGTTAAAAAAATTGACAAACTTTAGCACAAACTACTTAAATAAAATATCGGCGGTTTACCAAATATAGTTATTTAAGTTTTTCTTTGTATTATAAATTATTTTATTAAATTAAATTGAATGTAAAACAAACACTTTAAATGAAAGAAAATCATAGATGAAATCAAAACTAATTGTTTTGATGCTACTTGTAAAAAAATACTATTAAATTATTATCAAAATTATTTCCTTTGGCAATGTCGGAATCTTTTGAAAATATTACATTGTGCTCTGCTCGGGCTCTTTAGAAAATTCTCCTTGGACTCTGGTCGGGATTTATAAAATTGTCCATTAGACTCTTGTCACGGTTTTTTGGAGATGTTCCCTTAATGTTCCCTCTTCCCCTTTTCCCCCTTGAAAATATTCATCCTTAGGATCTCTGTGACGGGGGTGACCTACCACTTTGAGATTGAGAAAGGGATTGCCACTAAACTATCGTATCTAGTGGGGTATGATCCCACGTCGTAAGTTTCTCTAGACCTAAAGCACTACCAATTGTGCTATATAGCCTAGTTCTGGAATCCTGTCTTCAATCCCAATACAACTCCGAAGCTCACACGTGCTTTCCATTAACACAGTCCATCTTCTCCTTTCTGGTCATTCATTGCCAGGTAAGGAGTCTATGGTCTCATTTATGAGTACAGTAGAGCGGATTGAGTCTTATGCTCAAATTGCAACATCTACTCGTGCTGTTTTGCAAATAATTTTTTGGGTTCGGCTCAGGTTACTTTGAAAAATATCTTTTGGGGTCTGTTAAAGTTCGGGCTTTTTATTTAATATTCTCTTTCCAAAGTTTTCTACAGTTCTTTTTCAAAAATCATCCTTTCAGTCTGATTTAGATTACTCCCAAGACTGCTTTACCATATGCCAATTTGATATTGATACATTCACAGAAGAGCTCGAGTCAAGAGACGTGACCTCGAATCGCCGATGTGGGAAATAAATCAAAATCTAGAATAGCATGGTCCAGTGTATTTCTACACAGGACCATGTTTCTCCGTATTTCACAGGAGAGTTTATAACTCATACTTATTGACCTTGGGGATTAGGGCCTCGCTTGGCTAATGTAAGATTACGAGTCTCATCTACACAACTAGGCGATACAGAATTCCCACATCGAGCTTTGACCCATAAGAATCCATAACCTCAGATATACAGTGTGGAAATCTTAGTAGGAGACAATGATACCTAAGTTCACCCACCCCACCCGAACTAAACAGCATATACGGGAACTATGGTGTCTAGGACGGGTGGGGTAGGTGAACTTGGGTATCATTGTCTCCTACCAAGAATTCCTCACTGTATATGCTTACAAATATAGAATCAAATTGATGCAAACCAGAAGTTCCAATTGGTACATAAATGAAAAACGCTTTTAGTTTAATAAATTACCTCACTTACTTTAATGTTTATTCCAGTGAAAATGAACAATTGTGAGAATTTGTGCGAGAAAATAATTAGAAAAATACTTCGCACTCGTCATTAACGTTAAAGTTAGTTTTTGTTAATAAAATTGTAATATTGAAATTAGTTTTTTTTTAATTTTGTCTGCTAGATGTCGTCCTCATCATTTTCAATGAGTGTATCAGGGACTGTGTTTGTCAAGGTAGAAAAAGGAAGACCACCAACTCGTATTTCGTCCATAAGTGCCTTTACTACCCAAAGGACATATGCCTGATAGAGCACTTGTAGACAAATTACATACTCCAACTTCCGGTTTTTTCCAGTAAATAGACCCACAATGTCATAAAGAAGGAATGAAAGCATTAAAGTTAACTTCACCCACCACCATATTCGCAGTCTGGTGAACTTTTCCTGAAAACAAAAAAAACAGCCCTTGTAAAAAAATATAAAAACATGACTAAGTTTCCCAAACTTTAAAACTTAAGCGTATTTCATAAACTTTTTTTTTCTACTTTATTTAACCTAAAATAAAAAAAATGGTGATTTACATTACTTTTATTTGATTTTATACGTTCAGTTAAACGATCCTAGTAAGAAAACGATGTTACGAATAATCATGTACCGCGTAAAAGTGTACAAATAAAATTTATAAGTTTGTATTGCAACATTTCAAATACCTTCTTTTTTTTACATGTTATGCTTAATTCCTTGAGGTTTAAAAATCAAGAAATTTAAAAAATAGTCACTTTTGAATTTAATATTAAATTCAAAAGTATAGAAAAGTTTTGTATTTCACAATTTCATGTTATAATTTTGTTAAACCAAAAGGCTAACTAATGATTACAATTATGTAACAGATTTTTAAATATATCAATTTTATGAACTTTTTAGGCAATTATAAACGAGTTGCCTAGTAAAAAAATAAGTTGAAAAAAAAAAAAAAATTGCGTTTTAAATTTAAAAAATATAACTTAGTTTTACCTGTGATGCTCCACGAAATAAAATCCATGACAACACAATTTCACCAATGAGTAGTAGCAGGAGAATAAGAATTCCAAACTCGTGTAGACCACCTTTTCATCAAAATTCAATTAACTCATCTTATACTAAACTATATAGTTAAAATGTTTCATAAATTTTTACTTAATGACACAAATTTCACTTACTCGAGGTACTAACTTTCATATTTTCATATTGGATTTCATGCTCCTGATCCAGGGAAAAGAATCTATGCAAATTATATAAAATTACAAACTGTTTACTACACTTTTACTCTATAAATAGCACACAATTTTTTTTTAATAATCGTCAACTTACGGGGTAATGACAGTTCCCGAAATCTTTGCACTAGTAGTTGAGTTATTTCTAGGTTTTTCCAAATTCATTCGACCACTTTCTAGTTCTATCAAGTGACCAATGACAGCAATGGCGAAGATTATTGAAGCAGTCAATTCCAAAATAGCTATAATTTTTGCTCCTCGTTTCAAACTAATCCCGAAACAACAAGGGCTTATCATTTTCGCAAAAAAAATTTTTTGTCCACAAAATATACAACTTATAAACAGCAGGAGCGGACAAATAAAGAATGTATAGAAAAAATAAATATTTTTTTTTGTATGGGATTTTATCTCATTATTGTTTAGAGTACAAGTACCCAGAGGTTTAGATATACTGTCCAAGGGATACTTTTTACTTTGAGTCTCTCAAGACCCTTTTTTCACCTGATCTTAAAAAATTTGTTTTTGGGTTTCAAGTTTTTGAAACTGGTATCAAGATTTTCGTTCAACAAAGTATCTTCCTCACTTCTTATATATCTTTAATTTTACAGGTGATTCTTAGACCAAAACTCCCCCAAAATCTCATACCTATTGATTCTGAGTCCCTAGATTAACAGTCTAATTTGTCAAGTGGTTTGGGTCGTACTGACCAAGAAAACCGGTTCACTACTCACCGTTGGTTATGCAAACAAAAAAAAATTTTTTTCTTCTATTTAAAAAAAATTGGACAGTAAAAAATTTTTAACTATGAGTAGTTTAATTATTCCAAACTTTAAATCATTTTTATGTTAATGTAAACTGCTTCAAGTATTTTTAAACTAAAATGGTCGTAAATATTTTACAGAACTTATTTATTTCATGAATTTTTTTTGTAATAACGATGAACTATAGGAAGATGTAAAATTACTCCAACTAGTTCAAAATTGGCTGAATTCTATATGTTTCCCTATGACTGGCTTTAAATTTGTCATAAATGATAGCAAAATTCCATTCATTCATAAAATATTAAGATTTAGTCTAATAAAGTTAACATATCTGTGTAAAGTTGAAATTAAATAAACCTGTGTTAAAGAAATATGATAAAAACATACTATCTTTGGGGCAGACGGTGTAACATAAGACGCTTCATAATCATTTCATTAACTTCAGTATTAGCTTTAGTAGAATTTTGCATCAAGGTCGGCTTGATGCATTTGTAGAGGCTATATCTAAGAGAGTTTGTATATATTTATATATGTATTTGTGTAATTTGTATAATATAAAATCGTGTACAGTCGGAGACAAATGACGAGAGCGCATAGTGTGTGGAAATAAAGGTCGGCAAAGAGCGAAATTTTTCTGATTTCCGCTTAGTTCAGATAACTCGTCTAATTTATTTCAAAATGGTGCAAAATGTAATAGAAATTAATACAAAATAAAATATGCGCTTTAAAATGTATGAAAAAATTATAAATCCAATTAAAAAAAATTTATTTGAGAAAATTTTGAAAAAGTTTTAATTAAATTGGTATTAAATACCTTTCGAAGAACAAATAATTGATAAACTATATTAATGAAACAATCGTCTCAAACCTAAAAAAAGTGTTCAATACGTGGAAACTAAGAACACATTTCACGGAGTCAGAAATACATCTAAGATTTCTATTACGAATAGGGCAGAAATGAGTATAAAATCCAATTTGTATTTTAACACCAAATTTAAAAACATATAGTATTACAAATGATTCATTAGTTGGAATAAGCGTCAACCCTTAAAAATTCAGGAACATTCTATACAAACCTGTGATAATTTATATTGAAGTAACTGGGTCAGTAGTGTGAATGTTCATCGGTAGTTTATTGGCTAAAGTTACGGTTATGATAAACGACGTTATTTACAGGATTCAAAGATAACTTACAATTACAAGTAGAAGACTACTTACACTTTTCTGTCATTATGAAAGCATACTCAGCGAAACAAATTATGCGAACACACGCACATATACATTGTGAGAATGCTGGAAATAAATATCGATTGAGTTCTGGGTGGAACATAATCCTCCATTCCATAACGCAACAAAATAAAGTTGATTAGTTTTTAAAATTATGCGGTTTAAAATAAATATGCTTGTTTCTCGTCAACTCTTCAGTTCAGTTACACTCATATGGTGTCCCACCCGAGCTCTTTTACATTCAGAAATGAGTTAATTAAGAAGAGAACTTTCAATTATAAACTAAACAAGCTTATTTTCTTCTTCAGAATATTTGTTTTTAGTTTCCGTGCATTTAACACTTTAATTTGATCTAAGTCTAATTGTTTCATTAATATTGTTTATAATTCTGGAAAGCTAATTTTGTTATATTAAATTTCTTTGAAACGTATTTGAATACCAATTTACTAAAAAAATTCTGGAAATTTTATGAAGTAAATTTTTATTAACTGGATTTCCAATTTTTTCATAGCTTTAAAGCGGATANAAATTTCTTTGAAACGTATTTGAATACCAATTTACTAAAAAAATTCTGGAAATTTTATGAAGTAAATTTTTATTAACTGGATTTCCAATTTTTTCATAGCTTTAAAGCGGATATTTTATTATTTTTTGTTAGTTTTTATTGCATTTTGCATTTTTCTGGAATAAATTGTAAGAGGCATCTGAACTGAGCGGAAATCAGAGAAATTTCTCGCTTTGCCGACCTTTGGCGCTTCAGACACTACTATCACTTGTCATTTATCTCCGAGTGTGCACGACTTTAATATTGAAAACAAGAAGGATTGAGTCTATGATTTAAGAATATTGACAGTAGAAATTGGCTATAGAATGACTCTAATTAGTTCACAGTAACAATTGCGTTGGTTGATTATTGTATTGAAAACAACTCACTAAAAAGACTCAACATAAAAGAAATATAATAAAAATATTTTATAGTGTGTATAGAAAACAATTTTTTTTGCCAATTAATTTTGCAATGTTTGTTGTTACATCAGGCTTTGTCTAAGTATTGATAATCTAAAGAGAATTAAAAGATTATGTTAGTTTTTGGATTCAAAGGATTTTACGATTTTATAAATTTATCATGTTTAAACATTTACACAAAAATCTTTTTTTTAATGAATAAATATATTTAGCAATTGTACAAAACTACAACTGATTAAGTGAAATCGTTTAATATTTTATTAGATTTGAGTGAGCAGACACGGATTGTACGTATGTTTTATAAAAATTATTAAGAATTTTCACACGTTTACTAATACTAACAAAATTGTCATAGTAGATATAACATTTTCTGTTAATAATTTGTCAAAATATTTGTTAAAACATGGCACTAAGATGTGAGATCATAAATTTATAATAGAATAATAGAATTTTAATTATCACTGTAGTAATTTTGCAACAGCCACATTTATACTGCACTAGCAATTTGTTGTAATATTATAAGGCATATGGAAAATTCGTTTACTCAAAAAATAATTACTTTACAACTTACAATTGTAAGTATTAGATCTCTCAAAACCTTTTCATTAAACAATCGAATTGCACTGTACATACAGGATTATCCAAACTAGTTTAAACCACTGTCGTCGCCGTTTGATTTTCAAACAGTATTCTTACGAAGTAAAAGATTTGTCAACCAAAAAATTTTTATTGCTGAATTAGCTGAATTAAAGTAATTTACCATCCAAAATATATTAATATTTTAAGCAATGTCGGAAACTGACAAATAAATAGAGTTGTTTGTTTAAGGACACAAATTACTTTCTCCATTCAAACTTCAAAAAATGCTAACAATACAGAAAAGTTTAGTGGTAGGCGCCGGCTGAATATTACGACCTTCAACTAATTTTTCATCTAATCAATCTAATTTTTTTATAAACTTCCAAAAAAAAATATAATATATTGGAGTATAACCTGGTTCTTCTTAAATTGAAAATCATACTTGGAAACTTGGAATGTTTACTCAAAAATCTTACCAGATGTTGTCGTCCAATTTCTTCCAAGTCAGTAGTTATTTGAAGTTGTAATTTATTTAAGAATATTGGTTTAAAGTTAATAAGCTTCTTGAGAGTAAGAGTAATCGTTAAATTTGTTTGCCGAGCAATTTTAGGGTACAAAACATAGGTCTGTAGCTTAGTGTTTGAGGCCAGCACAAGTAAACCCATGCTATGTCACTCTTATAACAATAAAACATAACTTATTTAAATAACACTCTGTATAATAAAATCAAAAGGCTACGACAGGGAGTAAAATATTTTAAATAATCCTGTAGTTTCAAATTAATATCAGCAAACGTAAATTTTCAAAAACTTCTTTTCGAGTGATTCTAGCTAGCGGCTTGATATTTTGTACCTCGCAGCCTATTTTTCAAAACCCATTCTAAAGCAGCTATCATTTGAAATAAAAAAATTGCCCATAAAATCCAATGTTTCAAAATTATAATGCTTTTTGTTTCTTTACTCAACAGAAAGGGACTCAATAGTTTCTTCCTTATACCTCCTATAATATTAAAAATTATGTTGTATAATTTACAATATTAAGAATCACATAAAATTTTAAATTATTCTAAAAATATTATTTCAATTTAGGCATACAATTTTTTTAACTTTTTTTAAGAAATCGACTTGCATTGAAATATTCAAAACTCGTAAATAGGCAAAATTCGTTGTCTGGATGCTATTTCATTTATCTAAATTACAAGAATCTATCACAGTATGTAAATTCATTGTTTTCAAACAACTTAATATTACAAATACATACTGGACTGGAACTCCGCGTTAAAATTTGTTTAGTCGTGTTCTACTGCAAAAGGTTCAATGTGCAGATGAACATATTAATTGATTACAGAATGAAGGTATACATATTGTGTCATTTATAAAAAATAATGCTTATCTCAGTTTCCAAAGAAATAGTCCCTTTTAAACAAATTTTCTTAATCACGTCGCCAATGGGCTTGATTAGTAGAAATCCATTCCATATCCAACCTCAAAAAATCAAAAAAGTAAAGTTCGCCCTCAGGATTTTGTTCCTTTAGTCCATTTCTAGGAATCAGCTTGGTAAAAACAAAAAAAAAATATAGGAAACATTTGGAAATCATTTTTAAACGTTTTTTCTTCGCATGTGAAATAACGTCTATAAGCAATGGCAAATTTCTGTACAACGCCATTATGGGTGAGTTGGAAATTTATAATTCTCTAAATATTTCCTTGTCAAATTTACACATTTTTAAAATTAATTTAGGATCTTAATTCTACATGGCACACAGATGACCCATACTTTACTAAATGTTTCGAGGATACCGTTCTTGTACTTTTGCCAATAGCATTTCTTTTAATTTTTGGACTCATTGATGTGAGCAGTATCATCGGATCAGTAGAAATAAAAAAAATTAGTCTAGGCAGTCTCACTATACTCACAACAACAAAATGTTTCAT